>PVIC010011613.1:0-41115 GCA_004025085.1 Thryonomys swinderianus | reverse complement strand
GGAGGGTTAGCTCAGTGGTTCCAGCGCCTGCCTCGCAAGCGCAAGGACCTGAGTTCGATCCCCGGTAACCACATATAATGCTGGGCGTGGAGACACGCCCACCAACAATCAACACCGCATACCACAATGCCAGACGTGGTGGCTCACGCCTGTAATCCCAGCACTCAGGAGGCAGAGACAGGAGGATTGCTGAGTTCGCGGCGGCTTGCCAGGGCACCATAGTGAGCTCAGGGCCAGCCTGAACTACAACGCGAGACCCTGTCTCAAAAAGAAAGAAAAAAATTACCTATCCATGTCCTTATTCCTTTAGGGTAAGAAATTATGATTATCGATGTTCTTGCAGGTTCTAGACTTGAGGCAGGGCTTTCTCACTTGAAAGCATCTTAAGTATTTATTGCCAAATGTCTGTGTTAGGTGTTTCATAAAGGTGCATTCAGATGGCTTCTCAACCTACTGCTCTGTAGTCAGCTTGTGCAATGAATGACTGCTCACTTTTCCTTCTGTGGGTGGAAGTACTGCAGGAGGCTGACAGATGACTGGGTTTACATGTCCAGAATGTTCCCTTCAACCAATAGTCACATAAGCAACTCCTGCTCTGTCTTCAAGGCCTCAAAACACCTAACATGTGAAATCTCTGCCCCTGTTGTAAAATCAGATTCTTGAAAATGAAAGGGATCTTTCTGATGTACCCAATAAACATATAGCCAGTCACCTCTGCTTTATGAGTGGCCTTTCTGTTATTGGACACCTCTGGGCTTAGACGCTCTTTCTTTGTTGGATCAAGGTATTCCTCTATGTAACCTCTATTCAGTCTTACACAGAGGTGTTACCACTTTCCTAGGAATCCAATCTAGAATTGTGTCCACCAGAAAAGAGCCTTCATTTGAGGGGGAGGTCCTTAAAAGTCCCATTCATGGCCGGGCGTTGTGGCTCACGTCTGTAATCTCAGCACTCGGGAGGCAGAGACAGGAGGATTGCTGAGTTCGAGGCTTGCCTGGGCTACATAGTGAGCTCAGGGCCAGCCTGAACTGCAAAGCAAGACCCTGTCTCAAAAAAAAAAAAAAAAAAGTCCCATTCATGAATTCCCTTATTTGCTTTGCTGTCACTTATTAGATTCACTATGGAGAATTAACACAGGCTCTCACCGGAAGAAAAGCAAAGTCTTCTCTTCTCTCACTTAAGACTCATTACTCAGAAATATGCTAATTCTGAGAGACAGAATAATGTGCCTCCACTCCATTGTGATTACTCTCACACAGCTTGGCTACTTTATTCAAATTCCTGTGTTATACTGTCTGATTTATTCCTGAGAGAAGGACAGTCAAAAGATAGGCAGAAGGACAAAACTTCTTTATGTTTAGTGGCTATTCACTCGTAGAAACAGGTGTTTCTCTAAACTGGTCATGTCCCTAGGTATAATTACATGTCTGTGTGCTAAATTTAATTGCAAACCATTAAGAATTACAGAAGGCATGGAAATTTGGAGAAAATGTTTTGTTTCATGTACAAGTGTTCAAGTTGATGTGTTTCTGGAACAGTATTGTTCCATAGTTACCATTTATTTATTCGGCTAACATCAATGGGTATAGATTCTATGGCAGTCATTGCACTCAATATGAAGGGTATAAGATTCAGACAGTCAGACAGGCAAATAAAATGGTAATTATAAAACAGTGTACTAAATTTAGTGAGTAGAAAAGATAACCCTCCACATCAGGATGGGAGCAGGAAGAAAAGAAGGAAGCTAATTCTTAGACCAAGTTCAAGGAACAAGAAGAATTATATAGACTAAGCTGAAGAACAGACATTCCAGCAAGAAAAACAAAAGCCACAGCTTAGCAAGTGTGGGTGAGGAACAACAGATTGAACTAGAGGAATTGTAAGTAGTTCTGTTGGGGTGGATGATGACGAAAGTGTGTGAGAGCAAAGGTAAAGACTGGGCAGTGAGAGGCATGCAAGAAAGAATTAACTAGTATTTACTGCAGCTGTACTTATTGCAAAGGGTTCTAAGGGTTCTAAGCCCTTTTATCTCATGGAAAAGCCATGAATCCTTGGAAGACAGCTGCTGTGATTACCTGTTATTACCTTATCAGTGCAGGACACGAGGCGTGGGGCCATTTAGCCATTTGCCTGTTATAGAACCAGTAAGACATAGATATTACATTTGAGCCTATGAAGCCTGGTTCTTCAGTTCATGCTTTGAATCACTGTTTTGGGGGCCTCATATACAAGATATTATTCCTCAAAACTGGAGTTGATTTTAGACGGGGCAATGTCGTGTGCAGTTATGTTCTAGAAAGGTCACGTGGAGAACCATGTGGAGTCCAGATCATAGGGCAGAACAACTTGAGCAAGGCAGGCCAGCGGGAAGCCTTTGACAGTGAAAACCTGAAATGTTCTGGTGTCAGAAGACATCCTTCCAAGTGAGCTGATTGAAAAAGAATGAAGCGGGTGGAATCTGCACTACTCATTGGCTAATTGATTAGTTGTTGAATGAAAAGGTAGAATTTAAGATAGTGCTTAGAGTCCCATTCATAAAGAGATGCAGGTCTGGGGAAAGGAAGCTGAAGCAATTCAGTGTGGGTCCAGTTGAATGTCAAGGGCCTGTGTAACACTGAGGTGGTGATGGTTGGTAGACAGTTAAATGGCTGACTTCTGCAGAACAGTCTAGGCCTTGAAATTTTAAGTTAAAATCATGGGTGTGGCATAATTTGCCTGGAACAACAGCTAATGTTAGGCTGAGGAGAGACGTGGGGGGATTATAGTCATTTAAAAGATAAGCAGAGGAAAATAAAGCCTACGTGAAATATATTTTGGCCAGAGCAAGAGAAACCCATCAAGTCCCCCAGAGGTTGTGATTTATGTTGCACAAATGTAAGCAGTACAGGGTCACTGTGACTTTTAAAAGAATGTTGAAAGCGGAGTTGTGAGTTCAGAAGCCTGGAAAAGGGAATGAAAAAAACTGTCCTGTAGACCAGTCTTTCCAGAAGCCTGCCTGTGAAGCGAAGGGTTGCAGTGCATCGGTGTGAGTCAACATCTGGATCACATGTCATGGAACATCTACAAAGGTCCGGAACAGTGAGACAGGGACACCACCTGCCCTTGGAGGATAGGTAGCACCACATTTGCTTAGACACACATTGAGCAGACTTGGTTTGTTATAGTAAATTTTCTGCTGGTATTATGGGTTATGAAGGATATGTATATAAAGTAATATAGGTTCTCCCTGCAAATAGTTGTTATTCTAGTTGCACAACAAAGACAAACATTGAACTAAGAGTAAAAATGAACCGAACTACCAATCAACAGGCCATTGGAGAGTGGACAAGGAAGAGTTTGCTGACGTGCTTAGGGATGTGCTGAATGAACTCTGTCCCCAGGGACAGAACCGTGGTGGGTCCTGGGAACACGGGGAACTCCCATGTAGATTTGTAAATGGGATGGTGTGCGAGGGCTGTGAGAAAGGGGCAGTGAGGAGCCCAGCTCTTCCCTGGAGTTTTCTCAGACCCCCTATCAGGAATTTCGTACATGATCATAACCTGTGTGGCTCGATGTCTCCATTCAAGAGGCTCTAATATACTGAACCTACCTACCTAGGAGAAGGCATTCACCACCTGCCACACATCGTCCCTGCTTCCTTTTTTATGCCCTCTGACTTTCATCATTTTGTTGATCCAAGAGATGCATCAAGGACACATTGAGGAAGTCCACATGTGGAATGGAGGAACACAGAGGCTTAGATAGTGTCTGTGACATCATGTCGGTGACTAAGAACCCTTTAAAGAAGAGACACATGGTGTTCTGTTCATAGTAAGAACTATGTAAGAAACCACCCTAAGACTTAGTGGCACAGAAATTGTACGTGTTTTCTTATATTCTCGGTTGTGTGGCTCAGCAAGAATGCGCGACTTCTGCCCCTAGATTAGTTGGAACTCAGAAGGGGTATCTGGGAGAGGGTAGGTTTTGCCAGGCTTTTGTTTGGGCCCTGACTGTGGATGCACTGCTCGGTGCTTTACTCTGTCTTATTTCTGGGAATGGGTGCCTGGCTCAGGGAACCTAGAGTTGCTGGGGCTGCCTGGGAAGCTCTCTCTATGTGGCCTGTGCTACATGGCTTCTCCACGTTGCTGGCTGGGGTTTCCTCAGTGGTGTTGCAGTTTTAGCACTTCAGACCTCTTCCATGGTATCCTTCAGAGAGAAGCAGGTGGGAGCTTTGAGGCTCCTTATGCTCTAGCCTGTGAATTTCCAAATGTCATTCATGCCACATAGTGCTAATCAAACAAGTTAGTCAAACAGGGCCAGTCCGGATATCAGAAGCCCTGTTTTCCCATACCACCTCAGGTAGGAAAAATATCACTCATCTGATTCAGCGTGCCCCTAACAGAAAGTAGGGGCTGAAGGACACCTTAAGAGATTGCCACAATTCATGGGAGCAAGGTGTGGTCCAGTGGTCAGGAGACCTGAAGCCTGGTGCTGCCTCATCTCCATTTAACCACCCTTGGAGTAGCTGTGACTTACTGGTGAAAATCCTGGCCATGATGGTTTCATGTCTTACTTACTGAGACCCTGGTGTGAGAGGAGTTAGGTTTAATTTTAAAAATGGAGAATAGTTCTTCACAGACACAGACACACTACTCACATACACACCCAAGTTATACATACCACATATCCTCATATTCTCTATAAACTAGAGACAAATGTGGGTGATTGGTGAGATCTGGACAGTTCACCTCTCTTGTTCACCAGACACAGCCTCTCCTGACTCTCTTCCTTCATCTCTCACCTGTGTCTCTTACCTGATTCAGGTAAAAACGATCTGCACTGCACTGTTCCCTGTCTATCCAGAGCAGACTCTCCAAAAGTATTATCCCAGTGATTGGCCTACGTAAGAGTCAGAACTTTCATGGATGAGGCTGTTTCTTTCTTTCTTATGGCATGTTTGTTACTATTTTACAAACTTTGCTTCCTATAAACTTTAACTGGCTGATGTGTGTGTGTGTGTGTGTGTGTGTGTGTGTGTGTGTGTGTGTGTTTGAAGTATGTGTTCTCAGCATTTGGGCCGGTGCTGTCTAGCATTATTTGATGTGTCATATGCTTGTGTGAGTATGTGAATGCATTCAGCTCACTGAATGAAAGGTACAGAGTTGACCTAAGAAACTTTTTACTCATGGTGAGAGACAATAACTTATCCTCATGATGGATCTTGATTGAGTTGGTTGCTCTTTATGCTTAAGTTAATATTCTTGGGATTTACCTTAAAATGAACCCCTGTGGGATCCTGTTTCCTTTAACATGCTGCAACTTGACTGGCAGAAGTTGCCTGAAAGCCCTTGCTTCTTTCTGGATGGACAGTCACCAGCTCTCAGCACCAGGAACTTGGTGGGCTGAACATTTGCCCAGTAAAGGAGGGAAGCAAAAGCCTATGTCCTGGCAGATGAATGAGTAAAGTTGTCTGTCAGTGCACTGAGTGTTGTATCTCCCCCATGTGCAGACACGAGCAACCATATTATACGTTGTGTTTATTTGGACTCTTACTGTGGAGAGTAAGTGCTCTGTAAACATGCCCTATTTAGCCATTGCTGCATATACTGCTGCCTTTCTGGAATCTTTAATTTAATGAAATAAATTACTTTAAAAAGAAGTGCTGTGTAGCCCCTTAGAACATTAAATAAGAACAGTTCAGGTCTTTTCAGGAACCTGAAGCCAAGGGATGGTTTGGTTTTTTTGGTCTCCAGGAAGAGGTGACACAGAAGGAGGCATTGACCCGGCTACTTTGGCTGAAACCCACCAGGTCCCTTCCTGGCGCTCACATTCCCCAAGTGTGTAACTCCACACCTGTCCTTCTGCAGGCAAACAGAGCTCGCAGTAACAGAGGAGCCCCTCCTGCCTCCACCCTGCCAGCAATGCAGCACCTTTTACCTATTATTTCAAACCCTGAGAAACTAGAACCACAGAATAAATTTTCCCCAAGGATTCTGATCTAGGTCCAAGAAACAGCTTAATCAGAAAAATAATTCCCACAGCAGGGCCTGGGATTGGCCTGTCTCTCCATTTCTAGATCCAGATCTAAAAGAGCAAAGGTGTAGGGATTTAAGGGAACTTTAAGATGCCCCGTGGCTCGCCCTCTGTGGGAGAGGGGCATGAGGGCTGAGTGGCATCCTCTTTTACTGTTTGCATGCCAGCCCATTTGGGCTACACAACACCCCCTGCTATTTCCATCTGACATGGCCAAGCAGAATGTCTGGTAAGTAAATAATTAATTTGGAAGTTGGGGATGTCAGTGGAAAAGTCAGTGATGAGGACTCAGATAACCAGCCCCAAGTGTGATAGCCATTCTCTGGCCCTCTGAGAGAAGAACTGTCAGTTCTATTAGACCTGGACAGTCCTGTCTTCCGGCCTGTCTCTCCACATTAAATTCAAGCTGCTGTATCTCTCCATCTTTGGATCACATCGTTGTCCCCAAACACTTGTGCATGCTTGACAGGCTGTTCTTTTCTTGCCTAAATCCATCAGGCCCCTGCATGTCCCCATGACTCAAGAGATGAGTCTGGCCTCTAGTATCACTGGATTGGGGAAGGTCAGGCTGTGAATAAACCATTACGTGGCTGATTCTACATCCTTCTCTTTCACCACAAAAACCTCAATTTCCCTTTTGGTGGAAAACTAAAGCCTTTTCAGTGGCCCATCAATGGGACTGTGGCCACTGAATTACATGGTATCCCCTGGAAATTTTGGCTTTTTGGAGGTGTGGCTTGGTAAGATGCTTTCCCTGTCCATAAAGAAGCAGAGGTATTCACTGCCTATCCTTCTGACCTCAATGTGGACTTCCTGTGAGGATGAGGAAATTGATGGGCCTAGGAATGATTTGTGACTCTGTGGAAGACTTGAAGTTAAGAGGCCCTAAGGGTGTCAACCACAGGAGCTCTCAGGTCATAGTGTTCCCCAATTACCACCACTATTCAAGACCTCCATGTTGCTTGGGGAAGGAGTGAGTGATGATAAGGCCCCAAATCACAGTTGGAAGCAAGCAGGGATAAGAGCAGGAACTACAACTCAGAGGGCCTCCCAAGGGCTGGTACAGGAGGCTTTCTACCATGCCAGGTTGGCATCATCTCTGGAACGAAATAACAGAACCAAGCCAGACAGAGGCAGTATAAGAATTGTAAACTGAAAATGTGATACGAAGGTAAGATGTGATGCTGATTGCTTGAGAGATTTTTCTTGCTCTTTAATGCATCTGGATTTGTTATTCATAAACTATTAATTAAATACAAACTCTGATTGTCCTAGTTTCTTGCCTGGCCCTTCCCAGGTCACCACGTATATCACAGTTGTTTGCTATTCCAGCTCTCTTGTGTACTTCCAGACTGTTATGGAGCAATTTAGGCCTTTATAAAATGCTGTTGCTTTTGTAGGACATAAAAAGCAAAAAGAAAAAAAAAAAAGAAGCATCGTTTGGCATTCCAAGATGCTTCTAATTTCAGCCAAACTGCTATTTGAAGACTATCTCTCAGCACTTGCTGAATGCTCTGTTCATTCCCTGATGGTACTGCCCTCCCCACTTCCATACTTATGTTTACATTACTCTGACCTTAAATGTCCTCCTCTTTTTCTCAATCTAGCCACTTGTTGTTATGGTTTCTATCTGGATGTCCTCCCATAGTCTCATGCAACCATAGGTGGAGCTATAGGGAAGTGGTTGGATCATGGGAAAGTGATAGTCACTGTGCATTAGTCCACTCATGAGCTTAGAGCTACATGTGATGTGGAGAGTTAGAAACTGGTCAAAGAAGCTGATGAGAGTGGCCTAGAAGGGTCTGTCTCCCTGCTCCTCCTTTGATCTCTCCTGCTTCCTACCTGCCATGATAGGAGCAGTTCTCCTCTGCCTTGTCTCTCTTCCAGGCCTCCCTTCCTTGGAGCTAGTGGACTGTGGACTAAAACCTCTACAAATAGAGCCAAAATAAATTTCTCCTCTGTTAACTTGTGGGCCTGGGTATTTTGCCCCAGCCAGGAGAAAGTAACTAAGACATTAATATTCACCTGGCCATGGAAAGTCCTTTCCCTTTCTAGTCTCTCTAGCTCACACTCTTCTTATTCCTGACCTTCTACAGCACTTATCACCAGTATCAGTTTTTATGACCAAATATTATTCTTTTGAACTAACTTTTGTTTGTTTACTTTTTATGTTTTTTTCTTTTAGATAAGGAATTCTCTTTGGAATATAAAGGATGTAATATATTAGTATTCCCCACAACATTTAGTTTGAAGCAAGTACTTGATAAATACTATTAACTTTTATACATTATAGAAAAGTAATATGTTCAGTTCTTATTCCTAAGAAGTTGTATCCAGTAAAGCAAGAAGAAATGGGTTTATGTGTATGTCTACATAGAAATGTTCATTAATTATAAAACATTATGGAATTGGAAAGCCAAAACTCAATAAAAAGTTTTAGTATTTGTCTAGAGGTTGGATTTTTTTCTAGGCAAAGGGGATTTAGTTCATGAAAAATCCCATCATCTTAAGTTGCAATATCCTAACAGGATAACAAGCACTGACCTCCTCGTGGCCTCCTTCCCCAACCTTCCTACACCATCGCATCTCATATCTGTGGCAGGTCCCACCATGTTTCCTAAATCATCTGTGGCCTCATCCATGAGGCCACAGTTCAATCAAAGCCTCTCCAATGTCTCCAGCAAACTCTGACTTCTCATTTCTCTTCTCATTCTTTGGGAGGATAGTTTTGTCTCCTTTAGGAACCCTTCCCTAATGGTATCAGCCTACTATGATATTTTGTTGCATGACACATGGGTGGTGATGTAGATTATATCATATTTCACTCCATTTTCATGCTATTTTCAAATCGTATATTTCAATTACATATAATATTATTGTATGTATATGTTTTGTCACTTTAATAACTGACAATTTCAGCAAAGCAGAGATTTGGAGTTACACCCTGGTCATTATCTGCAATGCAGTTTGAACATTTACTGTGTATCTTGTTGACTGGTCCATTGCCCCCATGATTCTGTTTCTTGCAAAGTTTTCATAGCTTTGCAGTTTTTTGACAGGAAGGTATTGCTAGGAAGGAAGGGAGATTCATCTGGAGCTGTCTCATAAAGTTCTTCCTGACCTCCATTGTGCCTTAGGCATCCTTGATAACTCTGTCCCCTGGACTGCCTCTCTTGGACACATTTTATTGTTTCCTTCTTCAGTTCTTTGTTTTCTCATTTTTATCTCTAATAGTGCTGACCACCAGGCCTGACATAGAGTAGACACTCATAAATCTTTGTTAAAAAAAATGAATGATGAATGAATTAGTAGATATTGAGTTAAGAAGGTAAAAAGGAATGCAAATTAATTGCAAGTCTGGCAGGTTGCTTGGTGGTCTGAGTTCACTTTGCCTGGGCCAGGCCTTCTGGAAGGCCCATTTTTGTAATCTAGTAGAAACAGCTTTCCCTACACTACCAAGCCAAGACTTCTTGGCTATCTAGCAAAGCAGCGAGTTAGTCTCTGGAAGTAGAGTGAGCCAGTGACTGAGATGGATAGCTCACTAAGACATAAGTAATCAATACTTGGTTTCCTCTGAACCATTGGCAGTCTGGGATCACACATTCTCTCTGTCTCTCTGTCTCTGTTTTTCTGTGTCTCGCTGTCCCTGTCTCCCTGTCTTCTTGTCTGTCTGTCTGTCTCTGTCCCTTCCTCTCTGACTACTGTTGATTACTGATTTGGCTCAGGAATACATTGTGCTTATTTTATATTATATAAGCCAGTCACCCATTGCCCTTGGGAGAGGCCACTGATGTAGTGATGAGTTCATTAGGTTCCAAGTTAAAAGATACAAATTCTGTTTCCATTTCTGGTTTGTGTTGAATGTTACCTTAGAAAAATCACTAAACTGTTTTCTATACTGTAGGATATGGGCATTGTATTGCATGGGCTCAAAGTTCAAAGCCAAGAATTTCCTAAGATAGAATGGTTTGCTTCTTGTATTACTCAGCTTTTTCTTTCCTGGGACAAAAATACCTGACACTTGCAACTTAAAGGAGGAGAGATTTATTTTGAAGCACAGTTTCAGTGGGTTCAGTTCATGGTCAGCTGGTACCAGGACAGAAACAATATGGTGGGAGGCCATGGTAGGGTTCACCTACTTATCAGATGACAGGAAACAGAAAGAGAGAGAAAGAAGAAGCCAAGGAAAAGAATACAGTCTTTTAGGTTAAACCTCCAGTTACCCCCTCCAAACAGGCCCATTCTTAACCACATATTCAGCTACTAAACTTATCAATGAATGAATCCACTGATGAGTATAGTGTTTCCATGATCCAGTCATATTCCAAATATGTGAGATGTTGGGGGAGGCATTTTAAATCTAAATCTTAATACTTTGAAGGTAGTGAGCTTCTAATTGGTAAAAGTTGTGCAACAGATGCTATGTCTTGGAAGTGAGGTTGTATTGTTCCTTTTTAACCTTATTAGGGAATTTTTAGCTGATATGGGCATGCATCAAACTGATGTCAGAAAAGAAAGAGTGATTATATATTTTTCTCTGTGCAACCTGCAAGTGAATTAATATCTGCCCTGGTAGGGTCTTCAGTGTCCATCCTTGTTCAGTGATCTTTTTGGGGGATGTGTCGGTTGGCCATCCATATATCAAAAAGCACACACAAATCCACATGTCTACACACATATGCTTTTTCTTTTCCTTCACTGAGGCCCTTGTCCCTGGTATCCTTTGCAGCTTACTGTTATTCTGCTGTTCAACCATGCCCCAGCTTCCCTGTGATGGTCTGTGTGTCTCTGCTGGAGGCTCAGACCATGGGATCTCTAGGGACACTTAGTGATTCATTGCCCATTTTGGGGAGAATGATGTCTACCTGGTAGTCAGGTGAGTCTTATGTACTCTCTCTTTCCACTGAATCTTTGCAATACTGTCCTCATGTTTTTACTACCAGAGATCCTTATTAACAATAAAATATTTCAAAGCTCTATATCCCTCAGTGGAGAAAGATAATGCTGGCTTGTTTATATTTCAGTCCATATTCTTAAAAATGACATGTGCTCACATTTTAAGTAAACATATTGATGTTTGCAAAAGGGAGATGAATGGATAAACACATATACAAGTCATTCTTGTATTAGTTTCCTACAGCTGCTCTAACAAATTTCTACAGAGTAACTTAAAGCAAAACAAATTTATTAGTGTACAATTCAGGAGGACAGAAGTGGGTCTCCCTGGTCTGAAAACCAGGTGCCAACAAAACTGTATTTCTTCTAAAGGCTCTGGGGGGAAGTCTGTTTCCTTTCTCTATGGTCTTTGGAAGCTGCTGGCATTCTTTGATTTATGGTACTTTTTTTCCATCTTCAAACTAAGCACTAACTGGCTGATTCATTTTCACACTGTGATCTCTCTTTCCTACTTCTTCCACTTTTAAGGATCCTTGCAAGTACATTGGGCCCATCTGGTTTAGCCAAGGCAGTTTTCTTTGCTTTGAAGTCTACTGATTAGCAACTTTAATTCCCTCCATGAACTTAATTGTCTCCTACCATGGAATATATTCATAGGTTCTGGTGTTTAGGAGATGGAACATTGTTGGAGAGATATTGTTCAGCCTGTTGCACCAATTTTAATAGTGCAAATAACTTGTATTAACAAAACATTAAAAAATAAATCTTAGAGTCTTTACCTCTTTGATCTGTGCCTACTCCCTCAAGCATAATTCTTTTTTTATACTTGAAATAAAAATAATTGCTTTTTATTTAATTCAGTTTGCCATAATTTGTAGAATTCTTGGAGTCATAACACTTCTAAGACATCTTTTAATAGAAAGACACTTGTGTATTTGTAAGAGTATTATGAATTTTTTTTGTTCATCAGAGATTCTAGAAGGTCTGGTTTTCATTGTGAGTACTATCTAAATTTGGATTTAGGTCCTTCATGTTTGAAATATTCTCAAAAAGACAGTTTGGTCACAGTACTTTAGGATAAAGTATTCAAGAAACAGTTTGTTTATTAAATTTACAGCACACTGATTTATCTTTCACTTTGAAACCTCAGTAGGTGTTATTCTGTTTACTGGGGAAAAACTTGATCTCATGGAGCTGCAGGTGTATACATAAGGAGTGTAAAGGTTACTATGTGAGTTTTATGTGAGGATCAGAGGATAGAAAGTTCAAAGAATTGACTTTGATAAAAAAATAGAGTCTGTGTAGAGTTACTGTAGATTCTGGAGAGTGAAGTACTCATGTTTATTGAGAGTCCTAAACAGTCTTTGGACCTTACATCCCTAGGGACTGTCAGAGAAACCTCCCAGAGATATATTAAGGTTAATCACTTACAGGTTTGGCTTACCTTGAGTTCTAGAGAGAATAAAAAGGTTGGCTGTTATTCTAAAACAGGGACTGTGGCCAGTAGGGCTCTGAGGATTCCACCAATATTAACATTACCTTAATTCCTCTTGACATTTTGAAAGGAGATAGGTAACACTCCATACCCTACTGATGTCTTGGAAAGGTTGTCTGTTTCATCTTTACACCAAGAGTCACATTGTACATTGTGGCCATTACAATGAAAAGGAAACAGCAAGAAGACTGGATCAAGACAGCAGAAAACTGCCAGTGCCTGACCCTTGAGATCAGTTGCTGCATTTCCTCATGTTTGCAGTGGGGACATGAGACAATCTCCAACCTATGCCAAAAATTGTAAAGTCTATAGATGAGGTAGCTGTATTTGGAAAGTGTCAAGTGTCGATTCAGTTTTCAGTACTGGAGAAGGTAAAATAGAAAGGGAAGAATGGAAAGCCTTTCTGTGCTAATTTGAGATGACCCAATTCAACTCTCTGATCCTATTAAACACACACCCACACCCACCCACCCACACACACACATATCATAAATGCACCAGGAAAGAATAAGTTATCTCTGGCTTTGAGTCACAAATTCTGTACATTAATTGGTATTTCCTTGTGGAACATCACTTATGGGATAGAAATTTGTAGGCTGTCAAATAAAAGCATCTACATAGCTCATAGGGTAAGTACAATTTGTATCATCCATTATCAGGTCAGTTCTTATCTCTAACTGTTTTTAATTTAATCTTTTGTCATGAGTGATACTTTACATTTACAAAATTTTATAGAATGGATCTTTAGGAGAAAAGAAATGTGCACTTGGATAAATTTTAATTTATATCACTTAAGAAAGTGATGTCTTGCATATTTTGAACAGTAGGTTAGAAGACTGTTATGAAGTGTGAAAGCTAGAAATGATTTCAAAATTATCCAGTCCAGAGGTATATAAAAAGTTTTTAAAAACCCACTAAGGGTAAAAACTCCACTAAGGTTAAATTGGATTCATTTACTATATAATACAGTATCTGTATTTATTTAGGGAATATTTTTTTTAAGTGCCTGGTCTTCATCATGGTGCTGAGGGCACCAATATGGAGGCCCAAGTGTTTGCCTGTAAGGAATTCACGAACTGGAGACAGGATAGGCCTTAAACAATTAGTGTTTGGTGTGGGATGAATGTGCTGGGTCTGGCTGATAGGCAGCTAAGAGAGATGATCCAACAGTAATAGGAACTGCCTGTAAGATTGCCTGGGGTTGGAAGTGGGAGACAGAAAGCTGAGTATTTCCTGTCTTTTCCTTTAGATAAATAAAATAAGACTAGGCCCCAGAAGAGACCATCATTCACTGCCTGCCCCATTGGGACCCTTTTCCTTTCCAGTGCCATGCCATTCTATGACCCTGCAAGCCTAAGATCTATTTTTTACCATCATCTTTCTTATTGTTATTATTTATGACGGTCATTGTTTTAACTGCTCCAAGGAGATAATTGGCTTAGTTGCTAAGGCAACCCAACATATTGGGTATAAGAGCAGCCAGCATAAAGGGTTTGCCAAATTGCAGGGCTGGGTGGGAGGTGTGGGGTGGGAGAGCAAGAGAGCTCAGCTGTGGAGCTTGAAAATAGCCATGTTCAAATTATCTCTGCATTTCTTCCACTGAGGAGCGTGAAGCCACTTGGAATCCAGCGCCTGCCAACTCCTCACCCACCCCTGACGCTTCCTATTTTCAACCCAGCCAGTGCACTCCTTTGCTAACCCTCAGCGCTCAGCCAAGAGCTTTCTGGGGTTCCAGTTCACAGACTCACAACTCCTATTCTGTCTGCTCCCACTCAGCCCTGGAAACGTGCCTGCCCTCTATCTCCAGGGGTGCTAGAACCAGAGGGGGTTTCAGCACACACAGGTCCGTGTGCCCACCCCCCCATACCTCCATGCACTGAACGGTGCCCACTTCAAAGTAACTGTTGTCTTTGGTGGTCTTGCCCAAAGGATTGCAGTCTCTTCCCTAACTTGGAGAAGTTGTGAACAGATGACAATAATCTTTTAGTTAAAATTTTTGAAGCCTGAGACATCTTGGTGAACTGTTCCCATTAAGCAGGTAAGCCGAAGCCAAAGACAGAGAGATTCCGCAGACAGTGATGTGCAAAAGAGGATGGTATAGGCTCCTAAATGCTGTCACCTGATTCCTTTATCAGTGCCACTGGTGTTGGCCCTTGGTTGCTGACCATTCGGCCTGTGGTCTTCTGGGTAATTTTTCAATTCCTGAGTCCTCTAGGCAGCTCGGTTTTTCACGCCTAGCCCTCATCCTCCTGCTTAGATGGGGCATGTCTCCTAGTCTGATCTCGCTGCCAGGGTGCTGTGGCAGACAGAGTGATGGAGGAAAAAGATACAGCCGACAGGGGCAGCTCATTGGCTGGTTTTACTCTGCGTCATTTGGCCACCCAGGAGAAGCCACTGCCATGAAATAGGATAATGGGCAGGGGAAAGGGCAAGATGACAAAAGAATCCCTTCCCCGAAGATCTGAGCGATTGCTAAGACTTCTTTCTCCTTTTCCGCTCACCAAGTACGCACTTAGCCCCAAGGTGTCTGTGGGGAGGGCAGCTGCCGCCCGTGTCCTTAGCGGCCTCCAGGGTGTCTTCCTAAGTGTGTCCCAGGGCCCTGGGCAACTGAGTAGACTCAGAGCGCTCTATCCGAACAGGTTAAATAAACAGGTCTGTGTTTGGGTTAATTATCACTGGTTCTGTTGCTCTCCATTACTGCTCCATCCGGGACTCTGGCCAAGGAGCAGATGGGAGAGGCTGCAGCACCACCCCGGCCTCCTCATTGTGTCTGGCTCTCCCTCCTCCGTGTTTGCTCTTTCTCCTCCTTCCCCCTCCTTTGCTTGCCTCCCTCCCTCCTTCCCTTGTTTTCTTCCTTCCCTCTCTCTCCCCTCCTCCCTCTCCTCACCCTGCTCCCTTGCTTTCCCTCTTCCTCCCCCCCTTGTTGCCCCCCCACCTCTTTCTCTTTTTGGCTGAGCAAATAGGCCAGATGGCGGCGAGGAGAACAGACAACAAGTGAGGCATGGCATATGGGGAGCTTGTTTAATTTCGGCTCCTGTAGGGAAGTAGATTGGAGGAGGTGAGCTACAAAAGCAGAAAAAGGAAAGGGGAAGGGTAAAAAAAAAAAAAAAAAAAGGAAAAAAAAGAAAAACAACAACAACAACAACAACTGACCCTTCCAAGGGGGAAATTGGATTTAATTTACTATTGTTGGCCAGAGGAAACAGCTCAGAATGAAGTCGGTCTAAAACAGAAGGTGCCCCTTTTGAATTGTGAAGGTTCAGGGGCCCCCCCACTTCCAGTTAAGCTCCCTGGCACCCCTTCTCCAGATGGCCCAGAGGTCTGACTCTGGTCTGGGAGGGGAACAGGGGTGGTTAGGATTTCTTGTGTAACATAGTAAGTGACTGTTTGTAAAGCGAATCTAGGATGAAATTCAACCAGTTATTTAAGGAGAGAGGGAAAAAATACAGATGTTTGTGACTAAAATGAGGGTTCAAGGGAAAAAACTAGCTCCCCCTTACATAGCCTTCTTTCTCGGGAGCTGAACGTCCCTTTTCGGTGTGATTCTGCTGTTCCCACGGGCGGTGCTTACGTAGCCATACCTGGTCCTGCCGACCCTGGCGGCTCCTCCCTTTGCTTACTTGAAAAGTCCTGCAGAATCTCACAGTAGAGTGTGGGGATTTCAGTGAATGACCCTCCATCAGCAGCCTTTGTTTTCAATCAAAATTTACTGAACTGTCATGGTGACCGCCAAAAATGTCAGATTTAAGGGCAAATGCCAGCCACATCCCCTGGCACGTGCCTCGGTCGCTTCAGTACGAGCCCCCCCACAGAGCGATCTCCTCTGCCCCCTCCAGCACGTCTCCTCGCGGCCACTGCCCACTGCCGGGAGCCGCATTCCGAGAGCAGGTGGGATCCTGACACCCAGGGCCGGCTGCGTGACCCGCGCAGTGCGGGGTCTCAGGTGCCTGTGTGTCAGGGACTAGGAGAGAGCGGAGGCCTCAGCGGCGACCGGAGGAAGGGAAGAGTACAGTCGAGGCTCTTTCTCCGAAACAGCTTCCCCAGCCGTCCCCGGCCCTACCAGGCAACCGGCCGGGCAGCTGATGCTGCACAGCTGATAACCGGATTAGGCAGCAGAACGGGGCGATGAGGACCCCGGAGGCCCTGCCTGGGGACGGGGCTCCCTGCCCGGTGTCAACACCGTGAGCCGCCTCGGGCAGGGGCCTTTGCTGGTGTGATCGCGCCAGTGTACGCGCCCCGGAGCCTGTGCGATACACGGGAGGTGGCTGTGCGCACCAGGCACTGCCGCGTGGGGCTCCCAGCCAGCCGGTCCCGTGGCCCTCGCCTGCAAGTGCTGCTCACCACGG
The DNA here is from genome assembly GCA_004025085.1 of Thryonomys swinderianus. Lineage (NCBI taxonomy): Eukaryota > Metazoa > Chordata > Mammalia > Rodentia > Thryonomyidae > Thryonomys > Thryonomys swinderianus. The sequence goes on along the minus strand of PVIC010011613.1, from coordinate 24,366 downwards.
GTCCCTTGGCAAGTCGACTGCCCAAAGACGGGCCTAAAGCAGCCTTGTGATGGCCGCCCTGGCTTGTGATGGCAGGAGGCAGCCACCGTGTGCCCAGGCGGAGGAGGGAGTCGCCTGGACAGCCCAGCCCTCCTCTTTTAGAAAATGTTTTCTTTTTTTTCCCCCCCTGTGCTAGCTTTTCAGTGGCAGGCTAGCAGTTTGATCTCCCTGAATGCTGTCTCTCATTGGAGGCTTCGATTCTGAGAAGATTCGAGGCATTGTCCAGGGTGGCGGGATGTCGGATTGATTTCGGCGCCTTTGTGTGGACGTGGGGCTCCTGAATGAAGCTGTTATGCGCGGCTGGGGCTCGCGGGCAAGCTGTCCGGCTGCAAGCTGGGCCTCCCTTTGTTGTGGGGCCCGCATTGAGCCCAAGGAAGAGGCTCATTTCAGGGTGATTTACTACCACCCAAACACCAGCTGTCTGTTGTGGGGCCGCTGAGTCGCTGAGCCCAGCCCCCTCTCTCGCAGCTCTGAGTCTCCACCCCTCATTGAAACATTCAGTGTAGATTCATATTCATATATATTCATATTATGTATCTGTGTATGTATATATGTACATTGATGTATGGATATATGTGCACACACATATGTAAATACACATACATATTCTTTTTGCTTATTTCTTTTTTAATGGAGTACCCTGAGCTGAGCGAGGGCTGCTGGGTGGAGGAGCTGTGTGGCAAGAGTTCAGCAGCAGCTCTGTGGCTGATCCCTTGTGACCTTGGACAAGTCATTTGATCTCCTAAAGCTCTCGTTTCTCCCTCAGAAAATATGATTTTGACAGGAAGAAGGTGCTTCTGAATGGTTCGAAATATTAGCGTGTTTCAAAGTTGTGACGCAAAAGAAAGAAGGTGTCTTATTACATTAACAGTTATGTAAAGGATCGTTCAATAAAATAGAAGGCCAGAAAGAATGCCAGGCCAGGGTTATACCCAAAACACAAGGCCTGTCAACCTTGATAGTGACAGAGGTGCCAGGTGCTAGCGAGGCGGCAGCAGATCCAGTCCGGCAGAGTTCAGTCCGGTCACCAAGTAGATGAGGGCCGTGGGGTGTTGGAAACGCTGAAGACACGTGACAGGTATGGTCAGGAAGATGCCCTGGAGGAGGAAAGGTCTGCAGGGAGCCTCCTGGAGGAGGGGGTGCAGGAATATATTGAAGCATAGATCCGCCTGTGGGGCTGGCCGGCAAAGGCATTCCATGGCTCATGGGTGGTGTTATAGGATGTTTACTATTGATGTAACACCACAAGAAAACCGGAACACCACAAGACATGTTCACTGAGCTCGTGGCTCAGGAGGATGGGAAATCTAAGAGCATGGTACCTTCACTTGCTAGGCATTGGGCAGAGGTCTTATTGCTGCCTCAAAATATGGCTAGAGGCATCACATGGTGAGAAGAACTTTTGGAGGGCACGTTCACGTCAGCAGACACCCAGGGCACTGGAGATCCTTCCTGTTCTGGCAGCATTCCTTTACCTGGAAGGTCCCACCCACCCAAGAGTAGAGAGTGTGGAAGAAGACTAGACACATGATCAGATGTGTGGGGCAGAGGGTCAGTGCAGATTCTTATTGGGTGATTTGAAGGTGATTATATTGTTGGCCAGAAAACCAGAAGGCCACATATATTCAAACAAGAGTAGTGACTAAGGTCAGGCATGGTGGTGTACACCTATAATCCCAGCTACTCTGGAGACAAGTTTTTGAGGCCAGTTTGGGCAACTGAGTGAGACCCTGTCTTTAATTAAAATTTAAAAGGGGTCAGGGATTCAGTGGTATTGCACCTGCCTCAAAAATACAGGGTTCTCAGTTTGAGCCCTGGTACCCCCCAAAAAAAATTACAAAGCTTGAAAATACAGCTTAGTGCTTCCTCAATTCAAATGCCAATACCTCATGAAAGACTGAGAGAGGGGAAGAAAGAAAAAGAGAGACAACAGAGACAGAGACAAAAAGTAATAGTGACCTAGATGTGCAGCATCACAGAAGAAAGACAAAGGCTCTAAGTAAGGGAAGACTTGTATAAGTGCGCCTGACCTTGTTGGATGTGGGGGGTTGGAGAGAAAGGTCTGGATCTGCAACAACAGCCATATTTCTGTAAGATGGACAAATGGTAGCACAGTTCATAGCATGTAATAAGCACCCAGAAAGTGCTTAATAGCTGCTGTTGTTCTTTGGGTAACTGAGTGACTGGTTACCTCTGGGTCATGTTCCAAAACAGGCCACATAGGAAAGCAGATTTTTATTGGCGAGGAGTGCTACGAAGAGCAGAATGATGTGCTCTTGACACAACCGAGACTGCACAAGTGTAATCAAAAGTAATAATTGTTCTTGTTCCCTCTCAGTCTCTGGTTTAGAACATACAGGGTGTTTAATACATGTTTGATGAATTTACACATGAATGTGTATTCTAGCTCCTAATCGGAAACTGTAGTTTAAAAATTATCATTTATTCCTAGCCTATTAAAAGAGCACCAGTCAATGCCGTGCTCTGGGAGCAGTTAGGAATATTCAGTGTGGGATGCTGAACGTGGACGTGGTGGTCAGGTAGGACTATAAGGGACGATAGGAGAACCACATACGCAGTGACCGGAAAGGGCTCGGTGCTGTCACTACTGTTAGCACTGTGTAGGGTAAAGCGGAAGCCCTGGGCAGGGCAGTCTGTGGAGCCACGTGGAATCTAAGTTGTGGGGAAGTAACCACATGCTCTTATATGGTGTCTGATAGCCAGAGACAGACCTTGACACAGCAGTAAGCCAGCACCAGCCCAGGCCACTAGTATCTAAGGCCCTGCTTCCAGCACGTAGGGAAGCAGGATGTGGGTATCTTCTTGAGGGCTGGTCTAGGTGATGACTCAGTCTGCAAGGCCTGACTGCTTCCCGTGTTTACTTCCAAGATCCCTGCAGAACCCACTGGAGTTTTGACGTTGGTTTCTCCTTCAGGTGGGTGACAGTCTCATGGACTCTTAAAGTTTACACGTAGAGCACCAATACATTACTGGAGATATTACAGCAAGTCTAGAGCCTTCTAGCACCTTGGGGAAGAGGCTTAGCAGTGTCTAGGAGAGGGCTGGAGATTTAGCTCAAGTGGTACCATGCCAACTTTGGACGCACAAGGGCCTGAATTCAATCCCGGTACTGGAGGAGAAAAAAAGTAAAAGAAATGTTCAGCAGAAAATATCCTGCTTTTACTAAAGAAGAAAATATCTCTAGTGAGGGAAGATGCTGATGCTGGCCCAAGCCACACTGCAAATATTTAATGATCAATTATTGCACATCTCCATTCAAATACATATTATAAATAAAAAGCCAAAGCAGAATAAAATGTTCCCAGAACCCCTCTGCTTCAAGAGAGTAAGAAGTGATTCTTTTGGCAATCTACAATCCCTAGGGTGAGGGGATCTTTCCTCAATTGATGTGCTAGCCTATCTGTAGAGGAAGACATGTGCCCAGATGCTAGTGGCCTTTTCAGTAAAAATAAAGATCGCCAGCATCTCAGTAGTCTTCCTGTACTGCCTGGGCTGGTAATCAAGAGAAATATACTGTTGACAGAAGCGTAAATTAGGAGAGACGTTTTACACCAACTTGCAGTCCAGCAGAGGAGAACTTACAGAGAGTGTACCAGTGTAGTGCTTGAAAAATGGTAACGTGTCATGTTTTCTAGACTAGAACCAAGACACCCAGAGAATGAGACCTGGCAAATCCGGCTCTGACACCTGGCCTCCCAGTTTGGAGCTTCCTCCACTTTTTATCTGCTGCTTCATATTTCTATTTATGCGTGAACTCGAGTGGGTTAATGCCCCTCTTGGTTTCTTACTTTTCCCATGGGAAGAATGAAGGACCATTTTTTACAATATGTGGTCTGTGGAACTCACTTATTCCGAGTGTTAAGAGGTGGTGAAGGCTGCAAAGGATTTCATGGGCAGAAGTGATGGGGAAACACCTGGCTTTAGAAAGCGAAGCAGATGTCACCGCAGTACAGTGTTTTGAAGTCTTTAATATGCTAATGAGCACCCTGGATTTCCAAGCGTAGTGGGGTTTAGGATGTTTCACAAGTTTGTTAGGTCACAAGCTGATACCTGCTAGCCTAGCTCTCTCTGGACCAAACCCTCAACTCCAAGCCCAGCCCTGGCAGAGAAGCTTAGACCTGCAGGCAGGAGGCCTTTGTAAAGATGCTGCTTGAGCCTCCTGTCCCTGGAGACCGTGCACAGCAGAAGATGATCGCAGAAGGGAGTGAGGCACCGACTTGGCTGCCTCCGTGTCCCTGGAAAGGAGAGAAGGAAGACAGAAAGGGGAAGTCATTTCCCTGCTCTCCGAGGTCCTCCTGTCCTAACAGGGACAAGTCCCTTTCTCTGAGTGGGGATAAAATATGCTTTCCTTGTTTCTTAATTAGAAACAACAAAGTTTAGAAGTATAGGCCCTACTAGAATGGTAATACTAATGCATGCAAACCTACTTTTAATTTTCCAGAGGAGGAAGAGGGATCCAGCAAGAGAGCACCAGTGTTATCTTTTTCTCATCTTTGGCCTCATTGTTTTCTGTAAAAACACATCGGGATGAGTCCTGATTATGGCTAGATCTCAGGTAGCTTAAGAGTCTGTGATTGTGCAAAGGGTGGATTGACGGCATGAGCTCCGTCTGAGGCTGCCCGGGATGCTCTTGGGAGAGAGGGGTTACGTGCTCAGGGCCGTGGCTGCGTGCATGTTCCTGCAGGCACATTCCAGGAGCAGCGCAAGTAAAGGGAACCGTGTCCAGAGCTCATTTAGCCTCCACCTCACGGGCTTGGTATTCCTGGACCTTGGATCCAGACGCAGAGATCAGCCTCTGATAAAGCTGCTGTTGGCAACTTAGTTTGTGTCTGTTATTTATCGGGCAAAGCAGGATGGATCATGTAACAAGGCATATTTTCACTCGCTGCCTGGGCATGTGGGAGGACACACAAGTAGACACACAGACTGATGGAGAAAGGTGGTGAGCAAGTGTCTCACCAAGGCTGCTGCCCAACTGCTCACTTGTTCTCCTCACCATCCGCCTCGCCTTCTTCCCCCCACGACACAGAGGCTGTCTGTTTGTCAGCCGTTTTCTGGGTGGTTAGCAGGGGAAGGCACCATGGCAAGGCACAGGGCTGACAGAGAGCAGCAACGTGGGATCTCTCGGCCTTTCCCTCCTTCAAAGCAACACATCCCCAAGACAGGTGCTTAACCATACGTGACCTCGGCAGCACGCATGTCAGCCTTTAGTTCTGCTCCCCTCCTGGTCCTTACCTCAGACTTAAAAATGATTGGGTCCATTTTAGAAAAGAAAAAGCAAGACGCTGAAATGCAGGTGATTCTCTGCCCTTCAGGGAGGGGACTTTCAGCGGGGCCGGTGTGTGGCTCCCGGTCTAACGCTGTCCGATGCTGTGATGAAGGGTTGAGCCTCCCCATGCAGCACGTCCACGTCTCAGGCTCATCTCCACCTGGCTCATTCTTTTTCAGGAGAAAGGCAGTGATTGGGAAACCCAGACTCTAGGAGAGAGAGCTTATAATTGAATTCTGGAAAATTTCAGTTTCTTCTCTTAGTAAGAAACTATGGCGGACCTATGCCATGTATAGAAACTTTTCTAAGCAAATGAAGACTAGGTGACATAGGGGACTGTTTCCTTAAAAAAAAAAAAAAAACAACTTGTGATTTTTTGCATAAAAACAAACATGAAGACTAAAATACCATGTATCATCAAACCTAAGTTATCATCAACTCTTAAGATGATTTCAGAGATGTTGGAAATAGATACCCCTTCCTAAAGCCATCTTACTGGGCATTAGAGCTTCAGTTTATAAACTGTGGGGAGACAAACGGTTCTTCAAAGTTATGAACCAAATTAAGTGCAGTTTGGCTTCTTGAACTTTAATCAATAGGCAGACTTGACAGTACTTTAGGGCTCCAGTAAGACAGTCATCAGGTGGATATTTGAAAGATACGAACACCTGAGTTGGCATCTAATCGTGCCAGTTCTCCTGGAGTTCTGGGTTTTACTTTCATGGAGTTCCACTGTGAAAAAGAAGAGAAGACATGATCTTTGCCCTCAGGAGGTTTCACTAGAGAACTGACAACTTGAAGTTAAAAATATTTTAAAAACTAAGAGTACTAGGTAAGCCTGACAGTCTGTATTATCACCGTGGAAAGATAGGAGTTCATATGAGCTACTTCCACAGGACCAGGTCTCGTGGGGCGGGTGGGAATTTGCCGGACCTTGCAGGGCCTGTGATCATAGCAGGGAAGATGGAGGCAAAAGAAGAGAGCAGACAGGTGCAGTGGGTGAGATGGGTATAGGGGCCAGCAGAGCTGGGCTGTAGCATTTATTTACCTCCTGTGGGATGTGGCAAATCGCGTTTTGTATTACATTTGGTAAGTTGGTTGCTTAGGGCGTAATCAGCGTGCTGTGTAGACATGGGGAAGAGAATAAGCGGAAGGGGCTTGGGGCAGGGAGGGCCATTTCCACTGGTGCCACCACTCTGCTCCCACAGTCAGGGAGTGTGCGTCTGTGTAGGGGAAGGTCTCACACTCATACTGCTCAGTTATAGCGTGAAAATATGAGAGAAAGAGCTGAGAGATTGAAGGATGGAAGGTAAATGAGGGAGGCCTTTGGCAGGGTGAGGGGAAGGAGCTGACGTTTGAATCAGTGCCTATTCTTTGCATATCCTATTCCTTCCTCTTTTTCTGCCATGATGTTGCAGTTAGCCATGTATAACTTGGCTTGTAATTTTTATTGCCATTTGTAGTTATTTCAATTGTATTATTATTTGATGTATCACTTTTTGGTTATCTTATGTATTTTAATTTGACTCCTTTCCTCCCTGATGTCAGGTACATGAAGTAGGGACTATGTTTCTTTGTATGTCAAAGTGTTTTCTTTTTCTTAGTAAACGGTTAATACTGCTGATATAAGCACATTTGGTAAATAGACGGATTAGCCCATTTAGGCTGCTATAACAAAATATCATAAGTCTAGTGAATTAAGCAATAAAATACATTTCTCACAGTTCCAAGATCAAGGTACTGGCAGATTGGCTTCCTATGAAGGGCTTTTCCGAATTAGAAGAGAACCACTTTCACGCTGTGTCCTCTCATGGAGGGAAGAAAGCATCTCTTTCTTCCTCTTTAGAGGATCATTAATGCCATTGTGAGAGTTCTACCTCATGACCTGGCCTAACCCTGTTCACCTCCCAAATGTTTCACCTCCAAATACCACACTAGGGATTAGAGTTTTAAGCATATATACTTTGGAGGCACACATTTCAGTCCATAGCAGCCTGATACAACTTTCAAATAAAGGAAAAGAAAAAAAGACATATGAAGAGATAGAAGAATATAAGTGTGTTTATTTAATTTTGATTTATTCTATAGATTATTGTCTTCATTCAGCTGATTTACTGATTTTGTGTACAATGCTACAGGACTATAGTTCTTCTATCCTTGGCCATTGGACTATCGAGGGATTGTCAGTACTTGGGTAGACACAAGACTGTGTCATTCCTTTGTAGAAGCTAGGGTAGCTGTCTCTAGATCGTGAGAGGCAAGGTGTGCATGTCATGGTTAGACACATAGGCAAGAAAAAGAGTACTTCAGAGGAATGTGTCCATTCCTGGGGAATGACCCAAATGAAGTGCTGGTAGGGAGAGATGGAGCAAGCTTCTGCCCTCCAGAAGTAGTGACTGTGGATTTGACTGATTATCCATTGCTGTCTCCATGTCATAGAAAAAAAGTGAGTGTTCTTGACACATGGTACATATTTTATATATTGCTTAAGGGGCATGTGTGTGCCATGAGTATGATGGGTTTCTGATAGGAAGCTCAAAAATATTTAACAGAATTTCAACATTTTCAAAGAAGGTCCAACAGAAAAAAGGCAGAGAAGTAGAGGCATCACAGAGAGTTAAAATTGACTAATCTGTGCGGTTTTAATCTTGAGCCAAGATCACTATGAATACCCACCCATATAAATTCTTCTGACCTTTTGGAACTGGATCCACAGTTTGTGTGTGTTTTTGGATCTAAGCATTTTCTGGAATAGCCTGTAACTTTCTTAATTCTCAAGGATGTCTGGAAATTAGAAAAATTAAGAATTTCTGTAGCTTTCAATTCCAAATCTGTGAGTGAAGAAACCAAGACTTAAAGAGAGTTAGTGGCTTTTTCAAAGCCTCCCAGAACTGGGGAAACTATGCAGATAGTTAATTTATAGCATAACGTTCTTTCTACTATTACATTCTGACAGATCAAGAAGTCACCTTTGCTTGCAGATTATTTCCACAATCCTACTAAGAAGGATGAGCCACTAAAAAGAGATTGGAGATTGATTTCCTGCCAAAGCCTCTAATCCACCCAGGCTGCTCTTGTATTGGGACCAATTTGAACCTACCGCTGACTAACTACAGAAGGGCAGGGATTTTGTGTAATGAATCAGAGAATCTGAGAAGGATAATCAGGGTGGATCATGTAAGACAGATATGAAAATGGGCACTAAAGGTGTTTTCCCTTGATTGACATCCTACAGTGTATGGGGCCCTAAGTGTGGTTGCCTAATGTTGTATGAATGGCCACACCTAGCCTTTGACTGAGTTGTGTTTTAAAAATAGTGCCACCTCCAAAATACTAGAAACACCCCATTATTAATCACCACTACTACCCCCACAAATATTTCATTCTCTCACATGAATGAAAATCTCTCAAATTCCTGACAGAAGGGTGTTGTCCTCCCTACCCTGTAATGGGTATGCTGGATGTAGGATGAGCCAGATTGAAATGTGAATATGACATTAACTTTGTGTTGAAGGTAAGGTTAGTGTCCTGAGTGGAAGAGAAGGTCAAATGTCTAAGAAAAGAGCAGCAAAACACAAAACATGATGTGCATTAGACCAGGGAGAGGAGGGCATGGGCAGACAAGAGAACCAGAGTACATGAATAGTAGGAAAATCAGGAATTTGGGAGGACAGGATGAAGAAGCACGACTCTAAGAGCATATTTTTGCTGGCAGGCAACGTCTGTCTAGAATTCACTCTTCAAAGGATGTCTGGCATCTGACTTTCTGCCACTCGTGGGGTTCAGACTCTGCCAAAGTTGTTTCTTACACAGTATGAAATATTTTCTTGCGTTCCCTGTAGATCACCTCTGTGCAATTTCTTAAAATTCTACAAACCAGTCTTCTCTCTCTCTCTCCCATGAGGAGAGAGAGTTCCAGTGTTTGAAGATGGTATCAGTGCAGTGCCTCAGTCTCCTCTATCTAAAACAAACTTAAATTTTCCCAGTTCCCAGTCACACTGTGTGTTTCCCCCCTTGGAATGAAGATTCTGAGAATGAAGGCCCTATTTAAATATTCTTAGGTGTGACAAAGTGGACTCATTCCTTCAGATGTGATCTGATGGACCAGAACATGGTGGACCATGTGTAAGCAACTTTGTGCTGGTTACTGGTTTCCTTGTGCTGTGTTTGTAAGTTATACTTCATTAATGCAAAGTGGATTTAGATTCAGGATCCCATCCTCTGGAAATTACTTCCAAGTTTATAGCTGTTGTCTGTCACTTTGGTTATTCCTTTCTGTTTTGTATCATTAGTATAGTTAATTTACAAAACAAAACCCTATAACTTCATCTAAGAAGTTGGATAATCTTCATAGACAAGGATGAAGGAGTCTGAAACCTTCTGATACACAGGTCCCTTTATGTCTGTGGGCTTGGTCTTTTAAAATAACCACCTCACACTCAGACTAATGGACAAAGGGAAATGTCAGTGTTTGGCCCCAGGGATGGAACTTGAACTTAAGAATTTATCTAGGGCCAGACCTGCAGGCCAGTATAGTTATTGTCACTCTCTCAAAATCTTTGCTACTCTTGTATCTCCATTCACATGTTCATCCCTGCCCTTGATGGCCAACTCATCTTACAATTTAAAGCCCTCTCTGAGATATGATCCTGGAATTCACTGAGCATAACCTGGTGAAACATACTCCCTCCTCAGGCTGCTGCTGATGGGATACTTAATGAATAGATTAGTACAGATGTGTTGATCAATACACTGCTCTGGAATTATTCATGAATTCCTTGAACCCATCCTCCAAATGCACTATGCCTGTATCTCTTCAAAAATAAGAACTACTGCCAGGCATGGTGGCTCACGCCCGTAATCCCAGCACTCCGGAGGCAGAGGCAGGAGGATTGCTGAGTTCGAGGCTTGCCTGGGCTATATAATGAGCTCAGTGCCAGCCTGAACTACAAAGCGAGACCCTGTCTCAAAAATAAATAAATAAATATATAAAAAGAACTACTAACGTTTGTGGCACATAGGTCACTAAGACTTCAGTGACCTTGTTTCATGTTCTGGAAAATGAAAAGTCTGTGTGAAAATAACTTTTCTGAAAATATTCTTCAAAATGAAAAGTTGTGAGGTGTTAGATTAAAAATGAGGGCTGAGCAAAGTTCAGAGATAAAACGGAAACTGCTTAGTTAAGGACAGCTAAATAAGTTTCTTTGTGAAGGATTTAGAGCGTTTTCCACATCCTAATGTATTTCATGCATGTCCAAGATTGAGAAGTGGTATGTTGTTCTCCCCAGACTTTACGTGATTATGGAAGGCTTGGAGTTAAACAAAATATCAAAATATTCCACAGTACTCTCTTTGAGAAATGCTGAATAAGTTGGTTTGGGGCAGAATCTTTGGGGATCTCTGTATTGCCAAATGCAGTCTTCATTTAGAGGGCCGAGACTGGCCGTGAAGGGCAGGTCACTGCCCAGCCATCATCCAGGCTGCAGCGACCACTAGGAGAGCTTGTCCTTCTGCTGCTGTTGTCACTCGGTGGAGGGCACCTTCTGACCACACCTGACATTGAAGAATGAGAGCAATTCCTTGGCCACGTCTCTCCCAGCACCCCTCCCTTTCATATGCTTCCCTTCCGGGCAGTATTCAGGGCCTCTGCCTAGCAGAGCTCATTAACCTCTTTAATGATGCAATATCCTTGTTCCATATAAATGCTTGTCCTGAAAATCTGCCATTCTGTGCACTTCCCAGGAGGAGAGCGTTTATTCCTGGGCTGCGGTGTGAGTTGGGACTTGCCCCCTCACGGGGAGTGGATGATGCGTGCTCTGTCTCGGGACGGAGATGCACCAGCAAGACTTGGGTGGACAGTCATGTGGAAGTCTTGAACTGTCAGAATGATTTCACCGAGTCACTGATGTTGCAGTTTGGCACTCATGTTTTAATGCTCCAAAGTCATTTCTCAAAATGCATATTTGGCATTTTCCACTCTTCTTAGGGAGAATAGGATAGGCCATTCAGTCACCCATCTGACTTCTGAGCCATCACAGATTGCATTCACTTGTTAGGACAACTTTCTGTAATATTTTTTCAGAACTCTGGATTGTAGAAAGGGTTTTTGCTCGTCTGAAGCCTCTCCAAGGACCCCATTCCCTCTATGTTGAGGTTGGATTTAGGGCTACAATTGGACTGTCTTCTCATTTCTGCCACTTACTAACAAGGTAGGTGACACTGGGCTAGTCCCTCAGGCTCTGGTTATTTTTGGTGATGACTTAAGGATTGGGACAAAATACTCCTAAACTCAGCCAGTGTTTTCCCACATATTTGCAGTGTACAATACAACTATTTCCTGCAGGGGCACGTCCAGCTTGGTCATGGAGTCTCCCTCACTGCTGGACCTGATTCTCTACAAATGAGCCATCTAGTTACCCACTAGCCGCAGGTACACACACACACACACACACACACACACACGGATATGCACGGGTTTGCATGAACTTGCACACTCCGAATCCTCTGGGCTGAACCACACTGCATTATTAATGAGATTTTAATAGCATTATGTTAATAATATTAATGGTTAACGTGTATTCGGCACCTCTGACAAACCGCCCTCTTTACTATCTGCTTTACCTGCACCATCTTAGTCTTCCCAACAGCTCTGAGGGAAGTAGATGAAGACGGGGAGACTTTCAGGGGTTAAGCAACTAGTCTGAGGATTTACACCCTGATTCCAGAGCCCACACTCTTTCCCACTTTCTGGTAGAAAGTGTAGGAATGCAACTTACAAATCCTGCAGTGCTCTCTATATCAAGCACCTGATATACACCTGCTGCTAGCTTCTTACCATCCAGCGTGTGCCACAGGGTAAGGAGAAGAATCCAAGTCCTGGGGTACCGCAGGAGCATCCTTCCGGCTCACTGAGAAAGTGTCTTGTGACCAACCTGTACGCCTGTGCTCCATGTTTCAGAGTGTCCAGTGTTTGAGAGACCGAGGATATAGGGTAACTATAAAGGGGGAGAGAGAGAGAGACAGACAGACAGACAGACAGACAGACAGAGACAGAGAGACAGAGACATAGACAGAGAGACAGAGACAGAGACAGAGAGACAGAGACAGAGAGACAGAGGGCTGGGAAATTCCAACTCCCAATCCTCTTTCACTGATACCTACTTAAAACCCAGTGTGATATGGACTGTGAAGCAGAGAAAGGGTACAGAGACACTTGAGAATCATATCGGGACACCAAAACCCTTAGCAACTTGAATTATACACTTCTAAGCTTTAACTATGTGATGGAAATGATCAAGTAAATCAGTTCTCAGGTCATGCCCTTCACTAACTCGTGCTGTTTTGACGATCAGTTAGCTGTAGCCAAGAGTATATCTAAATCCTAGACTCCAAAAGTCACAGGGCCAATGGAGATATTTTAAAAGATTTTGCTGCACATTGAATAAATGACATGCATGAGTGCTTGTTCATACCCGAGGATCCACCCTTTCTCACTGACCGTCTCCTTTCTCATTTGACTGTCATGGTGATCATATAGAGAACTATGGACTTGCACTTCCACCTATGTGTTTCACATTAGAAAATCCAGACAAAAGTGAAATGAATGAAAAGGCCCCCAGTGATGCCTGTGGGCCCCAGGGATGCCAGCAGGGACCACCACAGATGCCATATTTGTGTGTGAGCCTGGCTTGAAGTAACTACTTTTTTTATGAAGAAATCTAAACTCTGGCCTTTCCAAGTTGCAGAATATGGTTGTTCTAGTCCACAACTGGTGAATCAGGTCCTTTCACGTGTCACAGTGAGCCAGCACTGGGGCCGTGCCCAGGGCATAGAGGTGGCAGCCTCTTGATTTCATGTCCAGAAACAGCGAGCACTGTCCCTATCCTACCTCAGGAGGTATGTTTTCAATCAGCAAACCATTAGGGCTCTGTAATTGCCTGCAAGCAGTGTCATCGGCAGTTTTACTGTGTGGAGGATGCAATGGACAGGTAAAAACATAATCCCTCACTGAAACCTTCAATTATCCAAACAGAAAGGACTTTCCGGGTCTGACTGGCCTTTCTCAGTGAGGTGTTTTGTTTTCATTTGCTTCATTTTTCCTCTTTTGGCCTTTGAGTTGACTCTTGTCAGTTTCGTTCCTATTTAAAGTTAGTTTCACCTTTCAGTTCCCGCAGCCTTATAGAGTTTCAGTTCCCCATGTGGTGTGTGGGGTGAGGTGTGGAAAGGAGCTTTGTAATTAAATCTAAAATAAGATTGCCCTGAACTATCACAAAAATATTGGACAATGAAAGAAAGGATGAATCTAAACTCTTCACACATTATCAGATCATTTATGGGAACTCAAAGCATTGTGAAGTTCTTCGTCCAAGGTGTTACATTCTACGATTGTCTCATCTGGCTACAGATTAGGATCAGCAGGAAAAAGTTTTAAACTAAAAAAAAAAAAACACCTTGTATCTGGGTCCTATGCTATCCTAATTAAATCAGAAAATTGAGAGGGAGCTTCAGGCCCCAGTACTGTCTTCTAGGTGTGGTAATTTGTGTTGTAACCAGGGTGAAAACTGCTGGTCTGGGCCTGGTTGAAAACCTGGAATCTCTTTAGCTGAACATTGCCAGGGACTTTTGTCATGGTGGGTGCCCTAGTTAGAGCAGCAATAACGTTAGAGCAGTATGCATCTGTGACGTTGGACGGTAGTTGTGTTTTCTGTCAATCTCCATCTTTTTTCTTGAGATGCTTGGTTCTCATTGCAAAGTTCGCCGTTTAGTATTATTTTCACCTTGAACTTCCCACTACTACTCACTAAAACGGAAGGAAACTATTCCTGTCAAGTCTCAGGCAGCCCTCCTTGGAAGAGGAACAGGGGAAACTGGTCTCTGTGAGTGCATCAGGAGACTGAACTGTGTCCTCACACCTGCATGGGCAGCCTCACCTTTAACATGCCACCCAGGGCCTGGCTCTGGTTGGTGAGGGAAGATCTCCATGTAACCCTGACCAGCAAAAGCCAAATTCAACACCTCAGCCTCTGACCAAATTTCTAATATCTAAGAAAACTTTGAAGCCTGATGTTTTTCATTGTCTTTAAATATTTGTTCAGAATCATTGTAGTTTATACACCTCCTCTTTCCTTTCCTTTTCTTCTTCTTTTTCTCTTGCCACCCAAATGTCACAGAACCACAGAATTTAATGTAAATTTCTTTTTTTTTTTTTTTAAGACAGGGTCTCACTTTGTAGTTCAGACTGGCCCTGAGCTCACTATGTAGCCCAGGCAAGTCTTGAGCTCAGCATTCCTCCTGTCTCTGTCTCCTGAGTGCTGGGATTACAGGTGTGAGCCACCACACCCCACACTGTGATATATGGTATTGATTGCTGATAGACATCAGTCACCATATTCAGCGTTGTATGTGGTTACCAGGGATCGAACTCAGGACCTTGCACTTGCAAAGCAGGTGCCAGAACCACAGAGCTAAATCTCTGGCCCTTTAATGTAAATTTCAAATGTGCTTTGGGACAATTTTTTTTTAGTCTTCCTCAATCAGTAACCTGGACTTTGTTGTTGTTTGTTCTTGGGGAAATGCAGGGCTTAGAGGGGAGTGTAAAAAATGTTTTCTAACACAGAATACACTCAAATAACATTGTATGCTGGTTTCTGCCATGCCATTTTCAGTAGACAAATAAAGGAGTCTCAAATACGATTCAAATTATGTTTATGGTATTGGACACATTTACATCCTTTGCAAATGGCTGAGCAATTGGATACAGTGGTGTCCATTGTGCAAGAGATCATTTCATATGGAAGCAAATTATAAATATGTTCACAACACTTATGTCTACTTTTGCCAGGCATTGATGACATCCTTTACATGGATTCCTCTCTAATCTCCACCACAAAGTTGACTGTATTAGTTTTATCTTACTGATAAAAATAAAACAAAACAAAACTGAAGTTTGGCAAGCTTATAAAATGTGCCCAGACTCACACAAATCAACAAGTAGCACTGTTAGGAATCAGTCCAATCAGTCTGAACCCAGCCTGCTTCCAAGCACCTCACTAATTCTTTATTTATTTATTTTTTTTTTTGAGACAGGGTCTCCTTTTGTAGTTCAGGCTGGCTCTGAGTTCACTATGTAGCCTAGGCAAGCTTCGAACTCAGCAATCCTTCTGTCTCTACCTCCCGAGTGCTGGGATTACAGGCGTGAGCCACCATGCCCAGCACTGTGGTATGTGGTATTGATTGCTGGTGGGCATGAGTCTCCACGCCCAGCATTGCATGTGGTTTCCGGGGTTTGAACTCAGGACCTTACGCTTGCGAGGCAAGTGCTGGAACTACTGAGCTAACCCTCCGGCCCTCACTAATTCTTAAGAATCCACTAGCCCCAAAGGAACATGCTCTTGAAGGAGGGCATCGGTGTGTTGTGGTGCTGCTCTTGTTAGATCTATGCTCTGCTATGCCAGTGTATTTCCTAAAATGACCTATCGGGTTTTTGCTAGAGACTTATACCATAGACATATTGCCTTTGAATAAAGCTTCAATAATCATTTTTGTATGTGAATTCATGACAGCCATATAAATTGGTCAAAGCCATTGTTTTTCCTCTTCTTCCCCCAGTGACCAGAAAAGGAAAGCAATGAGAACCTATTGCCCTGTTCCTATTTATAAAAATGTTAAGTACCAGAGCCAGCCCTTGGACTCATGCCTTCTGACTCCTGGTTCAGTGCTCTTTCCATTTCTGTGAATAAATGTTAGTTCTTTGTGTGTGTGTGGGCCTCACTCTTGCACCCTGGCTGACCCAGGCCATCAGAAGCATAGCAGTGGCCAAATTAGAACTATTAGGTAATAAGCTGGGCCAGCTGGCTAGAGTGGTCTTTCTAGTTTTACCTCTCCTTGTAGCCAATCCATGGTTCCTTCTATCAAGTTTCTAAAGCCTTTTTATTTTTTTTATTTTTTTGTCCTGATTCAGGCTCTACTTCTTTCCCTTCTCTTGGCAGGCTTATTATCTCTTGTCTCCACTACTCAAAACCTTGAAGTTCTCTCTGTGCTAGCTGTCTCCACTTCCTCAGTATCACTCCCTTGACAGCAGTCAGTTCTCACTAACTCCCTAGGCCAAATTTCTATGGCCAATCTAGACCATAGAACCCATTAAGTGCTTAGCACATAAAAGTTTGCATTTTGATCAGGTCTTCAAGTATCTATAAAGCTAGGAACATTTGTGCATTCATTTCTGTGTGCCAGGTATGGAGATGAAGACAGGGTCGGGTGCTTAGCATGGTTCCAATCACAGGCAGGTCCTAAGAGTGGGTCCCTTTGCTTTCCTCCAGCTCATCTAAGTAGTATTTTCCAGATCACAGACATAACTGTGATGTTCAAAGGAATGAAATGCAGGGAAAGGGTCAGGACTTTCCCACTGAGGCTGGGAATGTGGGAGTAGTGCCCAGAGAAGGCAAGGCAATGCGAGGCTGTTTCTGGGGTGACTGAGCCAACTCCTTCAAAGCATATTTAACAACTTTGTCACTATCAGTAATTAGCATTGTCAGTATAACCACTTCTACAGAGGTCTTGGATTTGGAACGAAAGTTACCAAACTGAATACAAAGATTGACTTGCTTTTAGCTCTTAAACTCTATCATTGTTATGAGTCATTCATTCACCCTCTAATCACTGAGTGAGGCTCAGGGTCCAGTTATACAGTGTAGTGGAGAGATGCAGGTACTCTCTCTGCCACCGAAATGCCTAGTTAGTGGGATGCAAATAGTTACATACACACACACACGTATTAAGTTATGCACAAGCAGCACAAAAAGAAGAGTGAAATTTCAAGACATTGTAAGAACTTCTTTGTTCACTGATAAATTTAGTGTGGCTTCAGAAGAATCTGCAATAGCCAGAGGTAGGCAGGAAGCTGACCAGTCTATTAAGGAATCATTCCGAATGTTGAGGGAATTTTAAAAAGTACATGGTTTAAAGTAAATTGGCTATAGAGGATATTGAAATCCAAGTCGTGGAAGTCAGAGTTTCATGGGAAGAGGATATACATGAATGACACAGAAAAATGTGGCATAATACCTACATAAAATGTCAAGATTAGTGTCACAGTGTCTTCACATTAAAATGGAAGAGGTAAAGTAATTGCTCAATTCTAGCCCTTCTGGCATGTGTGAGGAGCTGGGAGGTGATGGCCTCAAAGTGTCTATATCCCTTAAGAGAAAGAAAACATCACCAGCATGAGCCGGGTCTGAGACCGATGGTTACTGTATGGACTTCTCTTACGCGCCTCCTGTGAACACTTTGGAAAGGTGGTGATGGTCATTTAAAGCCGTGCAACTCTTTTTCCAGTATTCCTCTGATACCTACTGGGAAGCAGAATTCAAAGTCTTTATGATGCTAAGTACTATCTGAGCTCTCAGCTGCATTTACCACATTGATCGCCCCCTGGAAACAACCTTCCCCTGGCTTCTTGGACACCATTCCCTCCACTCTTCTCCTAGTCCACTGGTGGTTCCTTTTCTGAATCCTTAGCTCATCCCTTTCATCTTTTGACCTATAAGCCTTGGAGTGACCCAAGACTCAGTCTTCTATGTATACTCTCTCATGTCAAAACACATCATCCACACACATACAATGTTTGCTGCACCTTGGACCTCTCAGCTGAACTCAAAACATATCCATTCTATTTCCCACATAGATACTGGAGTGATCATTTAAACTTGAGTCAAATTAAGATGCTCCTCTGCTCTAGATATCCACCAGGACTCCTCCTGTCATTCTGTGCAAAGGTCAGAGTCAGAGGTGTGCTAACTGTGCTTGCCTGTCTGACCCCTTCCCACTCTGCTCTACCTTATAGAATAATCTAAGCAACAAACTGTTTTAGATACTTGGCACTTCATGTATCTTCTTCCTTAGGTGGCTTTCCTGAGACCCCTACATTGCTTGCCCTTGAACTCTCTACTAATGTATGTTATCTGTAAAGTCCTCCTTGACTACTTTCTATGAAACAGCAAAGTCCACCCCTTCTGCTGCCTCCATTCCTCTTAACCCATCTTATTTTTACAACTAGCATTTATCTCTAAGGGATAGTATGTGCATTTTGATTGCTCTTTTGTCTGTCACCTGGTTTTCTGTGTTAGAATGAAAGCATTTTGAGGACAAGGACATTGTTCTGCTCAGGATATGCCTTTGAAGCTAGAACATAGTGGTTGGCACATAGTGGGTGCTCAGTAAATATGTGTAAAATGATTTAGGCAATGATCTCCTCTAAAAAGAGAACTCACAGGAGACACTCTGAGTTAGGATCTGACCCAGAAAGAACCTGCTGAAAGGTCAAAGTGAAGAAGAGACTTTAAAGTAATAAACATTGGGTTACAACTACACTTTGCCAGAAACATAGGGATTAGGAAGTTCACCAACCAGTTGCTGTGAATATTGAATGGGTGCTGATACCTTACCTAGAAGAAAGAGGTAGGTATACTTTTCTCTGTCTAGAAAAAAACATAGACTTGACACCTTTCCCTTCTTGGAAAAGGGTGTGTGTTCAATCAATTTCTTCTTCTTTTCCTTTGCCATGAAACAGAAACATAGAGGCTGTGTTGTTGTTTCCGGCATTACCCACAGATTTTGTAGGTGCACATGAAGGCATTCGACTTTATTTTGGTGATGGTTTCTTATTTTATCCCCTCTTGTTTGTGTAATTCTTTTTGTTTTGTTTTAAAGTGATAAATGGCCCGCAAGATCCCTGAACCCTACAGAACTCATGTCCAGGCTACAGAATAATTGTTGAGTGAATGGTGGCCCCAGGTTATGTCGGTGAGGATCAAATTAATCATTATTAATCATGCCCACTCTGATAGTAACTTCATCCCTTGCAGAAGCGCTGCTCTTTGTTGAGAAGTAAAAACTAGGAGAGATGAATGTGGCGCAGTCTGGTTTCACATACTACAGTTTTCCTGTCCCTCAGCAGGAGCCTGTACACAAATTTAAACAAGGAACAAAAACAAACAGACACCCATGAGGCATCTTACTACTGCCGTCTACCAGGCCAATCCTAGTGTTAGAGAAGAGGCGGGAAAGAGGAGAGAGGGAAAAGTGGAATAATACTCAGGGAAGTGGGATTTTTTGAAAAAATCAGCACATAGTAGGGTTAAATCATAAACTTCCCATCCTGGTTTCTCTGCTAATACTCAGTTCTCAGGATGGCAGCCTCCGAATTTCTCGAGCCCTTTCTATTTGAAGGTCTTTTCCATGTTGTGATGTGTGGAATAACTTTAAGAATAAGATCCACTCTTTGCCTGGAAAGGTTGGTCAGAAAAGCTTGAACTTCAGTACAAATGGAAAGATGAAACATTTGGAAAACAGAACCAAACAAGATGGCCAGACAGTGAAGAGAGAGTCAGGGCCCCTAGCTTCAGTTCTCATTGCATGTCTTTAGGAAAGTCTTTCACTTCTTGGAGACTTATGTCTACACCTGTAAATGAGATGGTGTTATGCAAAATCTGTCTAACATTAAAAAGAAAGTATGTTCTAGGGCTGGAGATTTAGCTCAGTGGTTCCAGCACCTGCCTAACAAGCACAGGATCCCTGGTTCAATCCCAGTAACTACATACAATACTGGGTGTGGTGGCTAACTCCCACCAGCAATCAGTACCACATACCACAGTGCTTGGCCTGGTGGCTCATGCCTGTAATCCCAGCACTAGGGAGGCAGAGGCAGGAGGATTTCTGAGTTAAAGGCTTGCCTGAACTACATAGTGAGCTCAGGGCAAGCCTGAACTACAAAGTGAGACCCTGTATCAAAAGAAATAAAAGAAAGAAGAAGAGTCAGAGATGGGGAGAGAGAGAGAGAGAGAGAGAGAGAGAGAGAGAGAGAGAGAGAGAGAGAGAGAGAGGGAGGGAGGGAGGGAGGGAGGAAGGAAGGAAGGAAGGAAGGAAGGAAGGAAGGAAGGAAGGAAGGAAGGAAGGAAGGAGGGAAGGAAAGGAAGGAAGAGAGAAAGGTATGTTCTGATGTATGCTGTAACATTGTTGGACCTCAAGCACTTGATATGAAGTAAAATGAGACAGTCGCAAAAAACACAAATACTGTGTAATTAAACTAATATGATGTACCTGGAGATGTAAAGTTTAAAGGCGATTGCCAGGGCCTGGAGGGAAGGGGGAGGAAGTGGGGTGTTACTAATAAATGGGTGCAGATTTGGGGTTTGTAAAATGGAAATGGCTCTGTGAGTGGTGGCGGCACTGAGAGCACCACAATATGATTGTGCTTAATGCTGCAGATGACACACTTAAAAATGGGTAAGATGGTCAGTTTTATGTTATGAGTACTTTAAACACAATTGAGAATAGTAGGAAACATTACAAGTGGAAAGATAATAATCTCTGAACAATTTATCTTTTAGTATTGATCTGTCATAATCCCTCAAGGAGCAAAGGAGCTTTAAGTGAGAGAAAGCTTTAGAAGCCTTAAGAGTTATTGAGATATCTGTAAATTACATGAAAGTAAAACAGATAGACAGATGGAATGTGCTTGGTGACATCTGACGTGTTCTCAGAGGAGCTGCCTGGTATGATTTGGGACACCGTGTGCAAGTAGTTCCAGTTCATTCACCAAATGAGAGGACATCTGTAAACTCAACACTTTGACACACACCTCCGGAGCTCTTTATCCCCTTAAAATACTTAGGAGAAATACTCGTAGAAAAAGATTTATGCCAGGAATGGTGGCACATGCCTATAATCCCAGACCCGGGGAAGTTAAAGTAGAAGGATTGCCATGAGTTTGAGGCCAATCTAGACTACATAGTGAGCTCAAGACCACCTAAACTATATAATGGTACCCTGCCTCAAGAAACAAAACAAAAACAATGTGTGTGTGTGAGAGAGAGAGAGAGAGAGAGAGAGAGAGAGAGAGAGAGAGAGAGAGAGAGAGATTGATTTAATGGGTCACTGACTTGCATTAAATATTATATATGCTGATAAAGTCAGTCTTTGTGCTTAATGTCAAAATAAGTCACCACTCCAACACTGTAATTCTGGGCTAAGGGCATTATCTGATATAGTGTAAAAATTCTGTCACTGTTATGTCTTTAAAAATCTGACATCACAGAGTCTAGAAAATAGGGATCAAATGAACCAATAGAAAATTGTGGAGTCCGTCTTAAATAAGATTTTAATATACTCATTTTTTTCAGCTGGCCAATCTGCTCTTCCAAAGTTCATAAGCTGATGTGCTAGAAGATAGCCATCTATCTACTCTTTAAAATGCTTAGCATCTTAAAAACTTCCAGTGAGGTGAAAACTTGGGACCCTATTGCATCATGCTTCACCAGAATCTTAAACTAATGCTTTGGAATGTTCTCATGACTTGTGTTTCCTATAATAGACTGTGAGTTCTTTGTGATCAGAATTCCTCTCTCTTTGCTTTGGTATTTCTATATACAAACCCAGTAGGTACTTAGGAAGTGAACCTTAGAGTACAGGATGAAGCTCTGTAGACTGCTTCCTAAGAAGAGAACCTGAACTTGTCAGCACTGTAAAATCTCTAGTATCTGAAAGAGGCTGTGTCATCTTGGATGAGTAAATGGGGGCACCCTTGATGCTTCAGAACCCAATGTTGATTGCCAAAAGATTATGAAAATGTATCTATTCTTCTGATCCCCATGCTAAATATAAGAGTTTTGGCATTTTGGCATTTTACCTATATTAGGATCTCAAAGTCTTTCCTAAATATACTTTGAAGGACAGACACACACACACACACACACACACACACACACTTAAAATGTTAGGAAATGCTTACAACCTGTGAATGTGTTTGGTGTGTGTTATGTGTTCCAGATATTGGGTTAAGTTGTAGCTTTTTCAGATTACATGTTCTCTTTAGCTCTCCATTAGATCTTTTTCTATTTTTAAGGAGTTGAACTACTCACTATACAGATTCCTTCATTAACATATGTCAGGACTAGTTAACATTTTCTAATATTTACAAGTTCTTTTGGAGATTAGTAGATGTTTTGTTCATTTCCTTACAAGGAGATTTGGTCCTCCTGTCAGTGGATTTATAGAGGTCATTACTAAAGCATATGAGACAGAACTGCACAAGAAACACAGTTTCTAAATCATTACCACCTCCGTAGAGTGTACAGGGAGATACAGTTTACCAAAGAGTGTTTCTTGGACAGTTAGCCCGGTTTTTAAGGTAACCTTCATCGGTAAGACAAAGATGTCTTGCTCTGTAGTCACTTTCCACACCCACGTGGGGGTTACAGAGTGGAGGGTAGACTGATAGACTCAGTTCCACAATGGTCCGGAGAGGAGAGGTGGGAATTTGGTACAACACATCTCTTTGTGATTCTCATTTGGAGAGGGATGCACTAGGAAGAGGGTAAGGAAAAGAAACAACTGGAAAGTTAGGTAAATGTTCACAGATGAGCCAGAGAGCTGGACAGAGCGCTGGGGCTTTGATTTGGTGAGCTAGCTGACCCAAGAAAGGAACTCATGACAAGTTCAAGGGGCTCAACAATTGGAGACTTCCCCTGGGAAACTAGAGGCCTTACACTTGAATTATCTCCACTTTTTGTCTTACTTTTTTTTATTATTATTTCTCACAGTAGTTCCATCTTTAGAAATTTTGGAACTTCTTTTGAGACTGTTGTTTGGTATTTAGTGTTGGTGCTAAGAACTGCAAGTCTTTTGGGAGCAAAAGAAGATTAAGTCTTGGTATTATCTTCAAGCTATAAGATATCCTTTTAAAGAGTGCCGTTTGTCTCTACTCTTACTGCTGTGACTTCATAGCGATGCGTCCGTTGGAAGAGACGCCTCTAGATTGCCTTAGCTTAAGCCTGGTCCTCCTGGAGATTTTCATCATCTAAATTTGCTCCTCTCTTCTTCTACCTTATATGCAATTCAGTGTCTGGAAATAGGTCTTGGAGAGACACAAGTGGTGCCTTTATCATGTGCTGTCTTTCTGCCTAGTGGAATTGCAGGGGCTGCTGGCAGACTGGCTGCCTCATTGGCACTCAGATGTGTACAGCTGTGGCGATGCCTTCCTTCAGCATTCGGATCTGACACAAGAGGCTCACAAACATATTTTACTTCAGAAATCCTGAATCCTCACTTCTGGTCCCACCATCCAAACAGAGCCCTAGACAATCTCTAACTCCTAATGGGTCCTGAAATTCTTTCTATAGAAAGAAGAAAATGTTCTTTCTGTCATCCTCCTTTCTCTCCTTTGAAGCCAGCTGATAAATAATTCAGCCAATGCAAATTCTATGAGAAAGATATGACTGATTTTTTTAAACAGAAATATCCATAAAAACATGCATTAATATAAATAGTTTCTGTAGAAGTAATAAAGAAAAAAGGCTGAAGACCTATGTCCAGCATGATGGGGTGAAGGAGAGTATAATCCCCAAAGTAAAGAGGGTAAGTATTAGCTGGAAGCTTGGAGCCTGGTACCTAAGCCCCTCCTTGATTCGCTGGCCCTGTGGGACAGTATGAGCCTATGCCCTCTCTTCCCTTGGTGCATGCCCTGGTAGTACCCAAGCACACTCTTCATTTACTTACTTTATTTGATTTCTTTTCATTTACCACGTGTTTCATCTTTTTCTTGCCTTTGATTTAGCCTTGTGGCCTGAAATTTTATTACTGTTACAGTGTCCTTAGGACTTCCAATGGCTTCATTTTTTTTAATCTTTCACACTTGGGTGCTATGTACATGAGAAATTTTTCACACTATTTTTGTTTTTGTTTGTAGGACTTGTAACTTGTTTATTTGACAGCCTTGAGTGTTCAGAAATAGCCAACATAAGATTCAAGCCACTTAAAATGTACTGATAGGGCCGGAGGGTTAGCTTAGAGGTTCCAGCGCCTGCCTCGCAAGCTCAAGGTCCTGAGTTCGATCCCTGGAAACCACATACAATGCTGGGTGTGGAGACTCACGCCCACCAGCAATCAATGCCACATACCACAGTGCTGGGCATGGTGGCTTACGCCTGTAATCCCAGCACTCGGGAGGCAGAGACAGGCGGATTGCTGAGTTCCAGGCTTGC
>PVIC010011612.1:26137-41197 GCA_004025085.1 Thryonomys swinderianus | reverse complement strand
ATCCATTTAGGTGCAAATGGAGACACCTGGAGGATATACTAATAAGTGAAATCAATAGATCACAGATAGACAATAT
The DNA here is from genome assembly GCA_004025085.1 of Thryonomys swinderianus. NCBI lineage: Eukaryota > Metazoa > Chordata > Mammalia > Rodentia > Thryonomyidae > Thryonomys > Thryonomys swinderianus. The sequence goes on along the minus strand of PVIC010011612.1, from coordinate 41,121 downwards.
CCAGATCTTCTCTTTGGCATGAACACCTGTAGATGCAAATGAGTTCTAGAAAGTAGGACAACTTTTATAGAGTGGAATATTTCTATAGGAAACTTGGTGTGGGAATGTGATGAGGGGAAGGAATAAATATGATACAGAAAGAAAATAAAAGCATGTATAAAGGGGGGGAGGGGGGAGTGGGTAGGGATATGGGTAAAAATGAGAATTAACTTGTGGCATATACTGGTACAAATTTCCCAATGTTATATGTGATTTTGAGATGTATATAAATTGTACCAATAAAGAATTCAATTAAAAAAAAGATGCACTGTTAGTCAAAATCTTCATTTGTTTAGACTAACTTTTGTACATTTGCAAAACAAAACTTTCTTTAATGTGTTCTATAATATTAGTTTACTTGGGATGTTTACAGTTGCAAGAGTGAAAATTCAAAGTTGCTGAAGAGTAAATGTGGTTCCTACCAACCAAAAGCCAGGAGAGGGTTTCAGCCTTGGTTATTGAGCTTATTCCAGCTCTACCTAACTATAATTTTCTTAACTTCACCGTCTTTGTGTGTTAACTTTTCAGCCAAGAGTCAGTTACCTGTCTCTGGTTCTTGACCTCATTCCTTACAGACCAGCATCCAGAAAGAGAAAAGACCATATCATCCCTGGAATCCTCAACTGTTTTTCTCTTTGAATTCTATTTATACCGATGTGACATACACAAGATTCTCACTTTTTCCTGATGTCCGGATTTCCTAAATCAGTCACTGGCAAGAAAACGGAAGTTACCTTGACTGACTCTGACAGCCCGGCCTGTTGTGCATGGTTGGTGCACAGCACACACCAAGTTACCAACCACCATGTCCAGCAGAGATCTGTGCATTGCTTTCATCTGTGCATTGCACTGTTTTCAAGAAACAAAGACTAACACCACTTAAGAAACGAGGTTTCTTTTAGGATGTATCCCAAGCAAATCTAGAACAAGAACCCAACGGAAACTGAGGTGAACACCAGTATTGGCCCTCTTCCTCAGGCCTGTCTTTTTGCTCAGGATGCTTCTTCTTTCCATGTAAACAACTTAGTCCTTGAATACTTGAAAAACAATTCATCAGTGAACCCACCTTGGCCTGGAGTAATCTTTTTTTTTTTTTTTTTTTTTGAGACAGGGTCTCACTTTGTAGTTCAGGCTGGCTCTGAGCTCACTATGTAGCCCAGGCAAGCCTCGAACTCAGCAATCCTCCTGTCTCTGCCTCCAAAGTGCTGGGATTACAGGCATGAGCCACCACGCCCAACACTGTGGTATGTGGTATTGACTGCTGATTGCCAGTGGGCGTGAGTCTCCACGCCCAGCATTGTATGTGGTTACCGGGGATTGAACTCAGGACCTTGCGCTTGCAAGGCAGGCACCGGAACCACTGAGCTAACCCTCTGGCTCAGCCTGGAGTAATCTTTATGAGACTTTTGATTATGGATTCAATTTAAGGTCTGTTCATGCCCCCCCCCCCTCAGGATTGGAAAAGAAAGGAGTATTTTAATGGCCTTTTAAAATAATTGGGGGTCTTCTCTTGATCATAGTGTAAAATTTGACAAGTGAAGGTTTCTGAAAGGTTCATTCCATATGGAATTCTTTCTAAGGTTATACTGAAATTTCCTAATTTATCTTAACTTGGAATTAATCTAACTGTGGTTTATTGGCCATTGAGGAAATACTGGTTCCCTGAGTTATGCAGATTTTTCTAAATGTTGACACTTTATTATAGTATAAAAAAGCATTTATTCATATTAACATTGATTTAAACAGAAAACACTCTGGGCCAGGTATTTAGCTCATTAGTTCCAGCACCTGCCTTGCAAGTGAAACATCATGAGTTCGATTCCCAGTATCTCCCCCCAAAAAGAAACATTTATTAGGAAGCTATAAACCTGTCATACAGGTTTTCTAAAATTCCAGTCTTTTCTTGAAAGCACACATTTTATTGCTGGCATCAGAGTCTGAAGATATAGCTTTGAGACCCTATGAGATTGGTTTTTTTGTTTAGTTTTGTTTTTAAAGTCTAGGAATAGTTCTTTGTAAAGGCCCTGGGTTTCTTTGTCAATGCAAAGCGGTGAGGATGAAGAGATCACACACGGCTTTTCTTTAAGAAAACTATATGGTCTAGGTTATACTGAGGAGATGCTTTTTGTTTTTTTGTTTTTTTTGTTTTTGTTTTTGTTTTTGTTTTTGTTTTTTGAGACAGGTTCTCACTTTGTAGTTCAGGCTGGCCCTGAGCTCACTGTGTAGCCCAAACAAGCCTGGAACTCAGCAATCCTCCTGTTTCTGCCTCCCGAGTGCTAGGATGACAGGCATGAGCCACCACGCCCGGCTCTGTGGTATATGATATTGATTGTTGGTGGGCATGAGTCACTACGCCCAGCATTGTATGCGGTTACCAGGATCAAACTCAGGGCCTTGTGCTTGTGAGGCAAGCTCCGGCCCAAAGGAGATGCTTTTTGTGGACCTCCCATTTTATCATACATGATACTAAAACATGCTCACTACACCACCAAGGACATTGCTCCCTAAGCCTGACCCAGCCCCGGCCATGAGTGCTCAACTGTAAAAGATAGTTCAGTTTTGTTGTGTTGCTCAGACTCTGTATATTCCTACATGTTTCATTTCAGCTGTATGTTGTTGTGAGGTAATCTACAGACTGTATCCAGCCAGGATGAAAAGGATTGCATGTAGCACAAACCAAGTCCACTCAGATAGCAGGGGCCTGGGAGAAACAGAATCAGTGGCCTTAGAAGTAGGTAGAGATCTGGCAGTGACTCTAAACTTCATGTTCCATTCTGTCCAAAATGTATCAGAGAGCCGGGCGTGGTGACTCACGCCTGTAATCCCAGCACTCGGGAGGCAGAGACAGGAGGATTGCTGAGTTCGAGGCTTGCCTGGGCTACATAGTGAGCTCAGGGCCAGCCTGAACTGCAAAGCGAGACCCTGTCTCAAAAAAAAAAAATGTATCAGAGATAAGCCAGATAACTTTGATAAAGCAGTTATGTCTAAACTAATAAAAGACACACAGGAGCTCATTAACTTCTTGTACTCCTGCAGGTCCTGATGAGATTTACAAGTCTGTTTTTCCATGTTCTCTTTCCTAGACAGTGACTGCTAGGCCTGAGTCCTTTCTAACTCTCCTCAGTATCAGACATGCTACACTAGAGTCATGCTCCAGCAATGGCAAAGGTGAGAGGTTAGCCAGTGCAAGTTGGCCCTGAACTGAACCTATTGATTTACTCTAAACAAAATCTCCATTGGTAATCTAAGGGCTAAAATGTGCTTCAAGTAAAAGTAAGTGAATTTTATCTTTTTCTGAGCTGGGTGGATGGGTGTTGGGGATAGGGAAGTGGGTTTATTACTAAAAACCACTCACTTCCCAGAATTAAGATAGATCTCACATGATCTTCAACCAACTTTTTCTTTGAGGACAAGAGATCCCCCCCCAAAAAAAAAATCACAAAAGAACAAAAACAAAAAACTAACTTCACTTGGATCATATCTTTTCCTTTTTGGAAACTAGTTAACTATTCACTTCCACAAGTTCTAGCATGTCTTCCATTAATGTCTCTTTGTTTCTCAACCCGTGTTAGGTCACCTTCTTGGAAATCAGGCTAGGAAGAAGCTTACAGGTGGTTTGGGCCCTAGGTGATGAACACACACACACACACACACACACAAAATGACAACGATTGAAAAGGGGAAGGAAACTTATACTCTTTTTGTGGTTGGGAGAGTAGAGCTTGGCTCTGATTTCACCAATTTTTAAGTCTTGGAAAGACCCTTTATTTTGCTGATGAGTGGTCTACTCCACTGGAGTGGCCCATGACACAGGCTGATGTGAATCTCCAGATCCTCTGGACTGTGTGTTGAGTGCTTTTCCACAGTCCATGCTCCCTGGCAGCCATTAACACGCAGAGGTCTTTCCCCTCCAGTTCACTCCCATGGGCCCTTCTGTATACTGCTGCCCCATCCCTAGCCTGAGTTTTCTCTTGCCCCTACCAAGTAGCCAAGTCATTTTCTACTGCTTTGAGTCTATACTGCTTCTAGTCTTGGGCCTGGTCCCTTTACGCACAAAAGTGAATGACTAGATGGCTTGTAGTTTTCCTTTCCGTGATTTCCCCTCTTATCTCAGAGGGCCCCCTGAATGAGGCCAAATTGTAACAGGATCCCATTTCTGGCTTGCACCTTATTGTACAAGCCAATCTCTAAACTTTGCATTTTCCCTCTGTGGGTTGGTGATGAAAGAGTCACCCATACCGCCTTGGCCTAGGTGTGCACAGAGGGATCATACTTGTGCAATAGTAACGAGCGGCCTGAGAGCCACCCTGAACCATCGTCCCTTGCAGCCTGCTATACCTGCTGGCCCTCCCTGCGGGTTATGCTCCAGATCCCATTTATCACTTTCATCTTAGGTTGCATTGCCACTAGGCCCACCCAGACTTAATGCTAAGTGTCTAATGACACTACACACATTCTACTCAGGCCCAGTAGCAACCGGGGACCTTTTAAAACAGGTTCAGTTCTCTGGTGTAAATGCTGCGGCCTTACTTCAGAAGCATATGGGTTTTACTTGGTGAAACTCCACTTAGGTTTGCCGTAAACCTTGCAGTATTTCTCTCCTTAATATCGTCAGATCTATTTAAATACTAGGCTGTTTGGACCTGGTGACAAAGCTGCATACACTGTAGCCTAGATTTACTCTGGAAGCATTTCCTGCTCTGAGTGCCTCTCAGAGATGTAGCTTTCCATGTGACTTGGCTGAGGGGTCCAAGCAGCATTCCCACAAATAGACTATGCTGACTTCAGAACTCAAGTTAACATGTGGGACATTTTGGTTCCTTCTTAATGATTAGAGAAGTGGGTCCTTTATTTTAAAACGGATGTCCCAGCAAGCTCCTGAATATTTATAGGATTCATCCCCCACCATACTTACCATTTCTTACTTGTGCAGGCTGCTTGACACAGTCTTACTGCCACGTCTAACCTGAAAAAGACCTTCCCAGCAAAGAACAGGAAAGGCCCACGCTGTGCTCAATAAACTGAACAGATGTGGGACAAGATACACAGTCCTCCCAGCACGAGAGTCCAGTATTATATACACACCTGCACTGACCGTCCTTGGACTCTCAGTCATAAACACTCCAGATTATAGCACCCTTCTCAAACCCTGTATGAATTTCATTTCCCCAGCTGGCTGCTGAAATCTTACCTGGTTTCAGTCTCCATTGGCATCCAGGCAGGAATAAAGCTTTCACTGCTCACACAAAACCTGTGTCCAAGGAGCCTCTCCTGATTGGACATGGTTCCTTACTATAGTTATCACATCTGCCTTGCTTCTGAGCTTAGGTATTTACTGTCCTCAGTTCATTGGAGACCTGTCTTCTCATTGCTGTCTACACAACTAGTTCTGTGATGGTGTTGGCTGGTCTGAGCCCTGGCCTACGGGGTGTTCTCAGGGAACTCTGGGAATCGGCACCATTTCTTATCACTGCTAAACACTGTGTCCTTCTGACTTTGCCTCCCTTGGAATGCAATGGATGGTGGGTTTTCCGACAGCGTACAACATGCCTGTTTAGCTGGCCTGCTTCTCTGCAGCCTTGGGTCCCCTTCTCCACCTGTCGCCATGGCAATTCAGTTCTAGCAGTTCTGTTTTATTGAGTGTGGGCTACAGCCTTTCCCTCCGAGGTTTTAGGGAACAGCCTGGCAGCAGAGCCCCAATCTCTTAAGGATATTGTTCTTATATCAAAGAAAACTTCTCATATTGATAAACTCTTGCATCCGAATTTACATTCCTTTTGTCTTGATTCAGTACCCTCCAAATCCAAACCCACAGACAGTGAGTTCTCCTGTTTTGGCAGATACACACCAGCAGGGCCCTACAGCTCCGCCTGTGTATAATCCCTTTCTCCGCTAGGGGGGTCCAGCAGTTTCCTGGCCAGTTTCTCCGGGGCCTTGGTCATAGTTAATGACCTGGCAGCCAGGAGAGGAAGTGAGAATAGACTGTGCATGGGATGAAGAGCCTCTGAGTTGTCTTCAAGCAGACTGTAGTGAGTCACATCTGCAGCTCCATCTTCAGAGGCTCTGGTGTTTTAAGATTCTCAGATGCACCCTATTGATCTAACACAGAAGCTTTAGCCAGTCTCACAGGAAGCTCAAGATAAGATACCTGGGTCAAGTCTCAACTCCTTGCTGCCCAGCGAGGCTCAGGCCTCGGCATAGCAGACGTGCCTACACTGAGAGGGCTGTCTTCTCAAGAGCCTCAGCTGCCTCTGCTCTCTGGCTGAAGGAGATGAAACCCTGTAGTTGCTGCCTACCATCACTCTTCTGACTCTCATACTTGGCTTTAAACAAGGGAGACATTGTCTTGGCCTTTTGTTCCTTTCTCCACTGCTTGACAGCCGTCAGTCTGGGGTTGAAGGAAGCAGACTTTAGCGAAGGGAGATGTGATGTGATGCCTACACTTCAGCCAGTTCTGGGTCTCTGGAAGACCTTCTGAGTTGAAAGACCTTGATCTGAAGTCCAAGGACCAGGGCCACCCCACCTGGGAGTGACCACTTCTTGGAAAAAACTTAAGCTTGGGTGAGTTGGCTTTCTTTGGCTGGAGGACATTTCCTGAGGAGGAAGCTTCATGGCATCAAGCAGAATGTGCCTCTGTCGCATCATGGGGGAGAGATGGGGGCACACAGCTTCTTGGATTGGCACTTAGGAAGGAGGACAACACATGAAAGAGGGAGGTGAATATGCTCTCCGTGTTCAGCCCTGGGGTGATGGCAGGCTAAGGACATGAGAGGTCCTCCACCTCGGGGGCTGTCAATTGAAAATCCTAGGCCAACAGAAGCTTTGAGTCAGACTTCAGTGGGCAGCAGTGTGAAGGGAGGATGTGCCTAAAAAGACACTTTTGATGTGGTAGAGCTTTTATGAACTTCGGAGCTCATCATTTCCCTTTCTCAAGAGACACCCCAGTGCTGGCTCCAAAGGAAACGGCAGCCTCCTGAAGAACTCTGAGGTACACAGTGCCTGTGCCTATCTGTCCCGGATCGGCACACACACAGTCCCCTCCCATGTCTCATGTCCCTGAATTGGGTTGCTCAGCAGCGTAGATCTAAACTGCAGTGGGGCATCAAAGGAGCCAAGGTAGGGGCACATGACAACTGTACGCTCAGAGGTGGCCTTCCGCTCTGAAGGAAATGACGAGAGCACCCGAGGACCAAGCTTCCAAATCCCTGCAAGGGAAATTCAAGGAAGGGGAAGTGGGGCTGTGCCTTTTTCGTGTCCCTGACAGATACAGCCACGAGATGGCAGCAGGTGTTCAGTCCACACTGGGGAGAGGAGAAATGCACATCGGTGTGTGAGTGTGTTTGTGTGTGTCTCACACTTACTCTCCAGAAGACAGATCAGGAATGAGAAGCGAATGAATGAAAGGCGCTTGGCCCCTGTTTAGATTGAGAGTCTGCACACTGGCAGGTCCCCTGTCAACTCGCCATTTTCTGTGTACAGTTCCGCTTGCTCTGTTTACATTCTCATACAAATGTTAATGTGCACTTTACCATTTGAAATAGCCAGGCTCCTGCAGCTCCTGAGTTCAAGGTTATGTCGCACAATGACTTTACATTACTCTCTCAGTGTCCACAAGGGTCTGGACACTGGAATTTCCAACTTTACATACTCTGGTCCTTCATAGTAAATGGCATAGTATTTGAATACAGCCTGCAAATCTCCTCCTGGATACTTATCATCTCTTGATTATTTTTAACATCTATCAATTACTTTTCTCCTTGCTGAGACAAAGTATCTAAGCCCCAAAGTTAAAGAAGGAAAAGTTCATTTAGCTGATAGTCTGTGGAGGTTTCAGTCTGTAATCAGCTTGCTCCAAGGCAGGGTGGCACATGATACAGAGGCAACTTGATGGCACAAGACAGCACAAGTAACAAGGGACCTTAACAGTGTCTTTCTGCCCCTTTTATCTTCTCCAAACTACTTAGGGCAGGTAGCACTCACCCTTAATCCTAGTGCCTGTCACCCTAGCACGGCCTCGTGAATCAATTCCATCATTGCACTGTTGGGATCCAGTGAGAAAAAGCCCCACCTATGACTAATTGAAGCATGGGGGGGCATCTAGATACAAGCCATAACAACACCTAGGACAGTATATGCCCTGTGTAAATAAGTGTTGAACTGTACTGTTTAGAGAATATTTTCAAAAGTCTATATATGTTCAGTATAGACACTTAATCTACCAGCCCCACACCATTTTCCATCAGATCTGTTGAGCCTGCAGATATAAATATTGAGGATGAGGAGACTTAACTGCTTTGCTATTGTATTCCTGAATCCCACCAGAGGCTTCAAATGGGTCAGCAAAGCTGCTCTTTCTCACAAGAGCCTGGAGGAGCCAGGAAGGCTTCAGTGTATATGCAGAACACCAGCCTGTTCTGCTCAGGAACCTGGGTCCTTGTGAGAAAACCTACAGACTGCTCTGTTCCCTGCTTGACAGATGGACACGGACAGGGACAAGCTGCGACACCTAGTGTCTGGTATTTTTCTCACCACTCAGAATGATCATTTGCATTGTGGGGAGTTTGATGATGCCATGGTAGGCAACCAGCACCTTGGGGTCAGACCCTGGGCACTGCCCACCCTTAGGTGGTGGATGCACATGCGAGAGTCCACACAGTCTCATAGCCAGAAAGAACCATGTGAGATAGTTACAGGAGAATTTAGTACAAGGAGTTGGTTAAACAGGTGAAGACCAGAGGTAACTGAAATGGTGATTAGTGAAAGTATCCCCTATCCCAAGGCTGTGAGAGCAAAGGAAAGGGGGTAGGATTATCAGAAAATTGGAAAACTTTTTTTTTAAACAGTGTCTCGCTTTCTAGTTCCAGCTGGCCCTGAGCTCATTGTGTAACCCAGGCTGGCCTCGAACTCGGCAATCCTGCCTCTGCCTCCTGAGTGCTGGGATGACAGGTATGAGCCACCATGCTTGGCCCTGTAGTGTGTGGTGCTGATTGCTGGTGGGCGTGGATCACCATGTCCAGTATTGTTGTATGTAGTTACCGTGGATTGAATTCAAGACCTTGTATTTAGTAGGCAGGTGCCTGAACCACTGAACTAAATCTCCAGCCCTGGAAAACATTATTTTTAATTAGGATATTTGATTGGTTACTACAAGAGATCCAAATAATAGTGACCAAATAGTGGTATATTCATTCATTGGCACATAGTAGCTTGGCTTAATCAATTAGGGCCATGTTGGTATGTATTGGGAGGGGGTGTTATTCTCTGGTGTTGGAGTCTCAGGTCTGTATTTTGTGGCTCTCATAGACTGCTGTTTATCTGCATAGTGGTAGAGAGCACCCCACTGTAGCTACTGCCAACCTGGAAAACACAAGGGACGTCTTTCCCTTGAAGGCCACAGTCTGAAAGTTTTAAATCTCATTGACTAGAACTTAGTCACATGACCAAACCCAAACACAAGAATGCTGGGTAATGTAGTCTTTATTGTGGACAGCATGTGCCTACTAAATTTCAGAAAAGTATAATAAAGAAAGAAGAAGCTGGTCAATAGAGGCCCTTGAACAGTCTCCAGTACGAAGGTCATGCATGTAGGTATAGATTATCATGAGAATATTCACTGGGAAACCCTCTAACAACAGTCTGAATAATATCTACCAGTAGGGGCCTGATTAAATAAAGAGTAATAACTTTGAGGGCCGGAGGGTTAGCTCAGTGGTTCCGGCGCCTGCCTCGCAAGCGCAAGGTCCTGAGTTCAATCCCCGGTAACCACATATAATGCTGTGCGTGGAGACACGCCCACCAACAATCAACACCGTATACCACAATGCCGGACATGGTGGCTCATGCCTGTAATCCTAGCACTTGGGAGGCAGAGACAGGAGGATTGCTGAGTTTGCGGCGGCTTGCCTGGGCACCATAGTGAGCTTAGGGCCAGCCTGAACTACAAAGCGAGACCCTGTCTCCAAAAAAAAAAGCAAAAAAAAAAAAAAAAAAGTAATACCTTTGTTCAGTGGAATATGTGCAGCAGTTGAAATGAATGTGGAGAATATTTATTGGCAATAATGCTAAGATGTTCAAGTTATATGACATGGAAAAATGGGATTGCAAAACTACTAAAAAGTAAAATACATTCCTATGAATGAGGTGCCTAGAGAATAGATGCATACTTCAGAAAAAAATGAAATGGGCAGGGAAGAAACTTTATCTTTCCTAATTCACTGGTCTCCTGAAGTTCTTACAGGGATGTACACTGCTTTTTAAAAGGCAATTTTTTAGAAAAGGGGACAGATTTATAAGTACTGATGTAGGAAAATTTTTAAAAACATTAAGCAAAATCAGACTTGAGAAATATGTAGAATGTGATCCTATTTACACGTTAAAGAAAAAAATGCATCTCTGTGTGAATTCAGAATAGTACCCAGCACCTCCTAGGCACGAGAGTGCTCTCTGTTGTTATTTTACAGCTATAACTTGGAAAACTTTGGAAACATGCTTATGAAACAGAAGCGTGGGAGAGAGGCATCTAAGAAGAGGGATGGGATTCGCTAGAAGTAAAAGGAAGACAGGTGTGTCGAGGCTGTTCACTGTTCCACATGCATTTGCATTGTCTGAATTTTTACAAGCACATAATTCATCTGCTTGTTTATAATTTTTAATGAAAAGGCCAGTGATATATACATTTCACAGTGCCTTGCACATATTTGGGATGCAGTATTTATACTCTACCATTTTATTGTTTCCACATCCCCAACTCTTTGGAATCATCCATCTTAGAGATTTAGACAGCCCTGATTTAAATCTGCATCCTAAGTAGTTCAGGAAGCCCCATATCCTTCACACTCTTTTGAGACTCCCCAGGGTCCTCCAAGTGCCCCTTGTCACCCTGGTGCTGTGCTGCAGGGGTCATCCTGCCCCTTACCTACTGCCAGACTATCTGCCAACCTCCCCTGCCCCACCTGGGCACCGCACTGACCAGCTTTGGGGCAACTCTCACTGAATATGTGTAGAACAAGTCTTTCAGAGAATGACTGAAAACTGCACTGGACCAAAGATGTGCCTTGGGCAAGTGCTTTAACCCTTTTCAGCTCCTAGCACCTTACCTGTACAAGTGAAGTAATATTGATACTTATTTCCTAAGGCTGAGAAGGATTAGGGAAAATAGATGTGTAACTGGGTGCTCTATATCTCCAGCAGGGAATACACAAAAGAACACGTTTCATTTACTCTTCAGAACAAACGGTGTGAGCACCCGTTACCATCAGGACCTGGTCCTCCTCTCTGAGGATCCATCCTGAGATTCAGTCCCTCTTAAAGCAGGATTGGCTCAGGGAGCCCGGTTCCTGGTGCAGTTTCCTTGCAGGGAGGACTTTCAGGATCCCACCAGTTGGCCCCGGGAGCCGGGGTGGGTGTGGCTACTGCACAGACCCACACCGGGAACTTCCGGTGTCTTGACCCCGCCCTCTGCCCTGCACTAGGGCGGTGCACACCTCAGTGCAGCCGGCTTCCCAGGCTAGGGCAGCTGCCTGGCCTGCTCCTGTTCCCTCAGGAGCTGTGGGATGGAAAGGTGTGGCTGCAGAGTGGGCCCAACTCCTCATTCCCCTGACCCCCATCTGCACGACCCTGGCTGGGGATCCCTGGTCACGGGGGCAGGGCCGGAGTGCATCCTCTGTTCTTGATAGGCCCCCTGTAGCTACACACACACACACACACAAAACCTCACCTGTGGCCCTCTTTGATGTTGATGATAAGTTGAGTATAAGTATTTCTAATCTACGCCACAGTCAAAGCTTTCCCACCATCACTAGCTCCTTGAATTCTGGCCAGTGACCATCTCGGTCTCTCAGCCCAAAGGAGTCGTCTTGTACCCAAGACTCACCATCCATCCCTGCCTCGTGTGTGTGAAGCACTCAGCATGTGTTTGAAGCATAACTGGAGGTCTCCCATAAATAATGCGGTTGTTTGATTTCCTCAGTGTCCAGAGGCCCCAAGTCATAGTCCGCAGTTTTCTTATTAGAATTCTTCTCCATCCTCCAATGGACAGCAGTAGAGGCGGCAATGCTTGCTGTAATTCCCAACCTCATCACGGCGACACAGAGCCTGCCCCAGGATCCATGTGGACACTGTGCTGTCCACAGTGCACGGCCACAGTAATTAACCTGACCGGAAACCTTCCCTGCCCAGTGAGGTGGAACACGAGCCATTTTAATGGGCTTAGGAAATGGTTCCAAGATGATTAAAACGTTCACGAGAGTAGAGAAGGGAAAGGAAAAGGCAGGCGAGTGTGGAGAAGACTTTTTCCCGGGTCCAGTAAGTAGTACCCTTTCATCAGGCAACTAGTCCAGGCAGCAGGGAGGCAGGGGTTGGTCTAGAAGCCAGGAGGGGCCAGGCGCGAGGCAGGAGGCCCCTTAGTACAGCTATGCACAGGCCACTTCTGCTAATGGGAGTGGCTGGCCCCAAATCCTCAGCCTTCCTGCATCCACATCCTGCCCATGGCCTAAGAATTAAAGGCAAAGGGCCTTTCTCTTGACTTTGGCTGTATGCTGTGCTTTGACCAATGACATAAATGAAGGAAAAGTATCAAGGAACCCTCAAGCTTCCGTTTGGCCTCTTGTTTATGTAGCTGCCACCCTTTGACCTGGGCACCCAGGGGTAGGACAGGGCAGCCCCAGCGAATAGACCTGCAGGGCAAAGTAGAGGTACTTCAGCTGTCCGGGTGTAGGGCAGAGTCGAGGAGCTCAGCCTAGTCTGGCCGAACCCCTTTCCAACTGGCAGATTTGTGATAATAATGTAGATGTGACCACTGCCTAACGCTGCTGAAAGTGGGGTGCTTTGTTACACAGAGCAGCAATATATAACCCATCCTGGGCTCCAAAATCTGTCCATGGTGCAAGCGGCACTAGGAGACACTCGTATCCTCTTAGGCTTTCCTGTCCTCCCTCATGGGGCTGCTGGTAGTTCATTCCGTGTTTGCCTGTAGTTCTAGACCAAACTTTTGCAAGTTTCCCCTTTCTAGCTAACAGATTTCTATTAAAAAAGAAATCTCTTACATCATGTGTATGTGATTGCTGTGATCTGTTTTCCAGTTTGGGGTACCCATGCTGGACCTTATTCTAAACATTGACAAGGGGGACCATGGTGGGAATATCTGGTCAGAACTCTAATCTCGGTTGTCATTGTTGCTGTGTGGCATCTTAATGCTAAATCTGAGGTGACCTGAGCCCTGCCCCTCCAAGATGACTGTTAGCCTGATCCAGTTGCCTGAAATGGGGTGCCAAGTTTACAGCCTCTTGAATGTTATCCTCACATAATAGTTTACTGTTGTTTCTTATGCATGATCACCACGCACACGTTCCCAAGTTTGGGGGCTTCTACCAGGAGTCAACTATAAGCCGCACACTGAACATCAATCCTAAGTCTCAGGGATGTAGTGAGCTCATCTATATGAGCTCTCCTTTTGGATGGGTTTTCCCCTCCTAACCTTTGGTTCCTTTTGTTAAGCGTATACTTTGGGGGCTGGCGATTTGGCTCAGTAGTTCCAGTGTCTGCCTAGCAAGTGCAGGGTCCCTGGTTCAATCCTTAGTATCTATATACAACAATACTGAGCGTGGTGATTCATGCCCATTAGCAATCAGTACCACACACCACACTGCCGGGCAATGATAGGTAGCTCATACCTGTAATCCCAGCACTCGGGAGGCAGAGACAGGAGGATTGCTGAGTTCAAGGTTTGCCTGGGCTACATAGTGAGTGCAGGGCCAGCCTGAACTACAAAGCAAGACCCTGACTCAAAAAAAAGAGTATTCCATTTGTTGATTTCTTCTGCTAGTTCTCATGCTATAAAGGTTTTGTTCATAAAGTCTTTACCTAAGCCGATGTCTCCAAGAGTACTACCTAACCTGTTTTGCACCAAGTTTAAAGTTTCTGTTTTAATATTTAGGTCTCTAATCCACTTTGATTTTGATCAAAGATGAAAGAGATGGATCTAGCTTCAGTCTTTGGCAGGTTGGAGCCTGGTTTTTCCAGTACCATTTGTTAGGGGCTATTTTTCCTCCATTGAGGATGTCTGGCTCCTTTGTCAAAGATAAAGTGGTTTAGTGTATTTGGAGTTATTTCTGGATCTTCTAAATCTGTTCCACTGACCCTCGGGTCTGTTTCTTTGCCATTACCATGCCATTTTTATCACAGTGGCTTTGTAGTAAAGTTTCAAGTTGGGATAATGATACCCCCTGCCATGTCCTTGTTTCCTAGAATTGCTTTTGCTACTCTAGGTCTCTTGTGGTTCCAGATGAATTTCTGGATGATTTTCTCTAGATCTGTGAAATATGCTGTTGGGATTTCAATCGGAATTGCATCAAATCTATAGAGTAGTTGTAGGAGTAAAGCCATTTACTCCCTATCCAGGTTGGTTGGTTCTCCCTATCCAGGAACAAGGGATGTCTTTCCATTTTCTGATATCTTCTTCAGTCTCCTGTTTCAGAGTGTTGTAGTTTTTGGAGTAGAGGTTCTTTACCTCTTTTGTTAGATTGATTCCTAGATGTTTCATTTTTCTGGGTGCTATTGTGAAAGGAACTGACTAGCAGAAGAAATCAACAAATGGGATCTCATTAAAAAGCTCTGCACATCGAGAGATGCAAATGAAAACAACATTGAGATTCCACCTCACTCCACAAAGAATGGCTGCGATCACAAAGTCAACCAACGATAAATGCTGGCGTGGCTGTGGGGAGAAAGGAACCCTTCTCCACTGTTTGTGGGATTGCAGACTTGTGCAACCATTGTGGAGATCTGTGTGGAGATTTCTCAGAAAACTAGGACTACGGGTCCCATTTGACCCTGCTATACCCCTGCTAGGAATATACCCAAAAGAACTTAAAAACTCACATTGGAAAGACAGATGTACACCCTTGTTCATAGCAGCTCAGTTCGTGATAGCTCAATCTTGGAAACAA
>PVIC010011612.1:0-26037 GCA_004025085.1 Thryonomys swinderianus | reverse complement strand
CGGAGTATCACTCTGCTATAAAGAATGACAAGATCGATCCATTTAGGTGCAAATGGAGACATCTGGAGGATATACTAATAAGTGAAATCAATAGATCACAGACAATTCCCGGATCTTCTCTTTGGCATGAACACCTGTAGATGCAAATGAGTTCTAGAAAGTAGGACAGCTTTTATAGAGTAGAATATTTCTATAGGAAACTTGGTGTGAGAATGTGATGAGGGGAAGGAATAAATATGATACAGAAAGAAAATAAAAGAGCATGTATAAAGGGGGGAGGAGGGGGGAGTGGGTAGGGATATGGGTAAAAATGAGAATTAACTTGTGTGATATACTGGTAAAAATTTCCCAGTGTTATATGTGATTTTGAGATGTATATAAATTGTACCAATAAAGAATTCAATTTAAAAAAAAAAAAGCTCTGCACACTTGAACTACAAAGCTAAACCCTGTCAAAATAAATAAATAAATAAAAGCTTCTGCACAGCAAAAGAAACTGCCAACAGAGTGAAGAACCTACCAACAATATGGGAAAAAAATCTTTATCAGTTGTTCCTCAGACAAAGGGCTACTATCTAAAATATATAGAGAGCTTTAAAAAAAGTCAGCCTCCCCCAAATATAAAGAGCCTATTCAAAAATGGGCATCTGAAATGAACAGACACTTTTCAGAGGAAGATGTAAAAGCAGCTAAGAAGTACATGAAAAAATGTTCAACATCACTGGCCATTCAAGAGATACAGATGAAAACAACTCTGAGATTTCATCTAACTCCACAAAGAATAGCTGCTATTTTGAAATTAGCCAGCAACAAATGCTGGCGAGGTTGTGGTGAAAAAGGAACCCTTCACCACTGTTGGTGGGAATGTAGACTGGTACAATCATTATGGAGATCACAGGGAAGATTCCTCAAGAAACTAGGATTAGAGGTCCCATTTGACCCTGCTATTCTTTTGTGTATATCCCCTGCTGGGGATATACACAAAAGAATCACAAGATTCATGTCACAGTGGCATATGTGCACCAATGTTTATAGCAGCTCAGTTCGTGATAGCTAAATCTTGGAAACAACCCAAATGCCCATCAACTCTGGACTGCATAAAGGAGATACGTTTTTTTTATACAATGGAGTATTACTCTTCCATAAAGAATGATGAGGTTGAGTCATTTATACTCAAATGGACGTTCCTTAACAACATACTCATAAGGGCTGGAGATTTAGCTCAGTGGTTCCAGTGCCTGCCTCACAAGCGCAAGGTCCTGAGTTCGATCCCCAGTAACCACATACAATGCTGAGCATGGTGACTCACGCCTACCAGCAATCAATATCACATACCACAGTACCGGGAGTGGTGGCTCACGTGTATAATCCCAGCATGCGGGAGGCAGAGGCAGGAGGATTGCTGAGTTCGAGGCTTGCGTGGGCTACATAGTGAGCTCAGGGCCAGCCTTAAAAAAAAAAAAAAAAAAAAGAACATACTCATAAGTGAAATAAATAGGTCACAGATGTGTAAATATCTTTTCTCTGGTCTGAGAAACTGAAATTGCAAATGGGTTCTAGAATACATGATCGATATTGTGAAATATCCCAAGGGAAATGGGGTTTAGGGGTAAATAAAAAGGGGAAATAAAAAAATTGATGGTTAAAAAAAAAAGGAAACAGGGCCAGGGATTTAGCTTAGTGGTTCCAGCACCTGCCTCACAAGCACAAGGCCCTGAGTTTGATCCCGGTAACCACATACAATGCTGGGCATGGTGACTCACGCCCACCAGCCATCAATACCACAAACCACAGTGCCAGGCATGGTGGCTCACACCTGTAATCCCGGCATTCAGGAGGCAGAGGCAGGAGGATTGCTGAGTCCAGGCTTGCCTGGGCTACAAAGTGAGCTGAGGGCCAGCCTGAACTACAAAGCGAGACCCTGTCTCAAAAAAAAAGGAAACAAAAACTTGTGTATATAGGGGCAGGGAGTTTTGGGGTGGGTAGGAGGAGAAAAATGAGAATTAATTTATGTCATATACTGGTACAAATTCTCAATGTGGAGTGTAATTGTGATGTGTACATATAATATACCAATAAATTAAATTTAAAAAAAGAGTAGACTTTGTTAATAACAACAATCTATCAGAAAGTGTAACAGGGGGCCAGGGACTTAGCTCAGTGGTTCCAGCACCTGCCTAGCAAGTGCAAGGTCCTGAGTTCAATCCCCGGTACCACATATCACAATGCCGGGTGTGGTGGCTCACACCTATAATCACAGCACTCGGGAGGCAGAGTTAGGAGGATTGCTGATTTGAGCCTTGCCTGAGCTACATAGTAATCTCAGGGCCAGCCTGAACTACAAAGAATGACCCTGTCTCAAAAAAAAAAAAAAAAAAGTATAACAGGGGCTTACGACTGTCCCACAGGAAACAAAGAGCATCATTATATGTGGCACGTGCCTACAGTCTGTCCCCCTCTCTATGTAGGCACCCCAGTCACGTAACAAGTGCATGTATCACAAGGGTCACTACTCCTAAATTAACCTAAACCTTAAACCTGTTCAAGACAAGGGACACCAAGATAAAATAGCTATTTTTTCAAGAATTTCAGGAGCACATTTGCTCTTTTGCAACATTGTAGCTTTGCAACATCCAGCTCCAGACCCCCCAGGAGTGATGCCTAAAAGTCTCCTGCCATGGTCCTAAACCTTGATCACATGGGGCCTCACGGATGGTCACGTGATAAAGTCCTCCCCAAGCAGGAACCATTGCTCTGTGATGGGGTGATGAGATATCACCAGAGAGACTGGTCACCCAGAGATACTGGTCAGAGATACTGGCCACCCAGACCCTGTCCCAACAAAATTATCTACACTGCAAGCTGGGAGCTATGCCAACCTCCCAGCTAGGCCAACCTTCCACCCTTGCCTTTATTCGTTTTCTGCAAAACTCCAAAGTTTCTGTCAGCCCAAGATGGATCTTGAACCTTTCCCTCTGTGCATCCCAGTGCAGCCATGCTGACTACAGCTCCTTTCCTGCCCTTCACCTTTGTTTTCTCCCTGGTTGGCATCATGGGGCTGGCAGCCAAGGCTGGTCTGTTGGGCCCAGGTGCTGGGGCTTTTGCCCTAAAACTCCAGAAACAAAAGCCCTAATACTGTTTTGTGATAGCAAATCACACTTGTTTTTCATAACCCTTAAAACTCTCAAGTTTTAACTAGACAAGTATGATGTTCAAGAGCATGACTTTCTTACAAATATAGAATATATGTATATATGTTGGAAACTTTATTCAACTCATTTATTTTGAAGGAAACAAAACCGCATTTGAGCCATTTGGGTTTATGTAGCCCTATTACAGAAAGAATACTGTATGCATAGTGTAGATAGAAAACTGGTTAATGCCTTACCTGACAATTAAAACTAAACTGGAGAAAGATAGGACCCAGAGGAACATATCTCTCCTCTGAACACTTCTACTACTATTTTCCTCAGAGTCTTTTTCTACCTGTGGCTTCTGGGTAAGGCATTGTGCACAAATATATTATCATTTCAACAGTATTTCCTTTTCTGTCTGGCTCTGCCATATTGTGTCTACAAAGTGGCCAGCATAAAGTAAATACTTGGCAGACACGATTAACTATACGAGACGCATGTGCTATAGCCTCCCAGGAGTCAAAGTCTGGCTCTTTGATTTTTGTGTTACTTGCTGTCAACTGTGGTCTGAAAACATTAAATGGAAAATTCCAGAAGTACACAATTCATATGTTTTTAGTGGCAAGCTATTCTGCATAGCACGATGAAATCTCACACAGTCCCACAAAAAGTGAAAATCAGCGTTTTACCCAGTGGATCCACACTGGAAACACACCAGTTCATTAAGTCACTTGGTAGCATGTGGGCTATCAGATCCACTGTCACAATGCTTGTTTCCAAGTAGCTCTTATTTTACTTACTCAAGGCTCCAAAGTATAAGAATATTGATACTGATAACTTTATTATAGCGTATTAAAATATTATTAGTTTTTGTTGTTTATCTCTTACTGTGTCTAATTTGCAAATTAAACTTCATCATCAGTGTGTGTCTACAGGGACAGTTACAGGCGAGGGGGTTGGGTACCTTGTGCAGGGCCAGACAGGCTCCGGGTTCCTGGAAGGAATGTGTCCTCATGGACTCAGACGATGGCTATGCAAGTCTGCTCTGCAAACGTGCCTCTGCTGTCCCTTTCCAGATCTCTCCCTTGCTTAACCCTCTCTCTGCTCATCTCCCCCCACCACAGTCCTGCCTGTACTTGAGACGCAGTTCCGATGGCATCTCTACCTGGCAGTTTCTCCCTATTCGCGTTATCTCATACATCTCCCATCTCCTAAGCCTGAAGACAAGACCAGGTGTCCACCATCCCTGTGGAGGCGGTATCTAGTGGCGCTAAGCACACAGCCTGTGACTCCGAGAATAGCCACAGGAGCTCAGCCAGCAGCTTCTGCCTACAGCAGCAAATCCTATCTGCTGTTGGTAGCGCTCCAGGGCCCATCCACCACCTGCAGGCTTCAGGCTTCAGAAGTGCTGAGCAGGGCACACATGGCACTTGTCCTCTCCTATCAGAGGAGTCCTCAGTGAATGGCTGATCTCAGCTAGAGCGCATCCTGCTTGATCAGCAGCTCATCATTCCCTCTCCTACGGGGCAGGGAGTTGGGCAGCTGCTGCCTTTGCAGGACACGGAGTCTGAATGGCTGGAGAAGCCAACAGTCGTTGCCGAACACCAGGGAGCCCAGGGGCTCCCTGAGCTGGGCTGGAAACAGGCTGCTCTTTTGCTGCGGGTGCAGCTCCAGAAGTGGCAGAAGCTTCCTGGCTCGGGCAGAGAAACTCTAAATGCGGGCAGTTCAAACCTGAGGTTCACGGAAGCTGCATTTTATAAAGATCCTCACAGTCGTGCACGTGCACGTGAAAGTGCGAGAAGCGCTAGTCTAGTAACAATCGGGCTCCTCTGTGAGTGTTCAGCCCACCTGCAAATAAGCACGCCAGCAACTCGAGCGGGCAGGCTCAAAGTGACACAACCAGGGTTGGGTGGTATTGTGATGGTCTAAAGCTGGAGACCAGGTATCCTCAAATACTGTCCTAGTTGTTCACACACAAATGGGTGCAGAATGGGAATCAATGTGGCATTTTAATAACACTCAGTAACCTCTCTGCAGAACTGGGGTAAAGCTGGGGAGAAATCCAGCACCGCGGCCCTTGTCATAGTCTCCGGTCTCAGCCAGAGGCTGCACAGAGAAACAAAGCTGAGGACAGACCACCATGCTGGGACTCTAGGGGGTGATCTGCGGTCCCTGTGTCCCCTCAGCCACGTGAAGCAGAGAGAAAACATGGACAGGCAGGACTATGGATGTCAAAATGGCGTGGGCTTGCTGGCCACAGGCGGAGCGGTGAACACCTGCGAGCTCCCTGCCTCTGGGGCCGTTAGGAGGCCAGAGGCCGGAGGCCAGAGCACAAGCAGCAGTCCAGTTTCGCAGAACTTCAGGGGCGACTCCCCAGGAAAGCCTGGACCTCTGTAGGAGATCAGGGCGTGGCGAGGCTGCTGCGCGGGGACTTCTCGCGAGAACTTGAGCAGGTTTTCGGCAGAGCAGCCTCGAACTGGCATCAGCCCACAGCGTGGGACTCCGGCAGAAGCCCTGGGGAGTTCCCTCAAGATGGGGACTGTACAGAAGAACACAGACACTGAGAACAGCTCGCTGTCGCGGCTCTCCTTGTGGGAGCTCATCCTTTTCTCCAGGGTGTTTTTTTGGTTTTAATCCTGCTTTTTCCTCAGCTGAAGCTTGCTCTGCAGCGCCAGTTTCTTCCTCTTCGCTTGTACTTTTTTTCAAATAAACTCAGCCATTGCTTTTTGCTCATTTCGTTCCACTTTTTGTTCCGGACGAGAAGAACCTGGAATCCAGCGCCAGAAGGAGAGGTGAGCAGCCCAGACCCCAGCAATGAGTAACCGGTGAGGGAGTCACTTGGAGAAGGAGCTGCCTGGCATCAGAATCTCCCGACTGCACCAAAATGTTATCTTACTCTCATCCACTTAAGTGACTTAAAAACTTCCAAGATATTTCTTCTTGGGCCCGGAATATATCGCACCTGTCTGGCAAAAAAAAAAAAGATATTTAAAAAAATTACATTTACTGGGATATAATTACATAAGTCCGTGCATTTAAAGTGCACAGTTCGATGACTGAATCAGTGATTGTTAGTATAGTGACAGACGTGTACAACATTCCCACCATCTAATTTCAGAAATATTCCCACTGCCCCAAAAGGGAACCTAATGACCACTCTAGTCACTCCCATTTCAACCAGCCCTAGAAAGCCTGAATTGATTTTCTAGGCTCACCATCCTGAATTCAGTGCTTCCCTTATCTAGATTTCCTAATTCTCATCATCTTTACCTGTGATGAAGAAGGAGTGATTAAGAAATGCCTGGAGATACCACATTGCTTGCCACTCGAGAGCCACTTGATAAATACTTCAATGTGAAGAAAACCTGTGTTAACCTGTATTCACACTTTGCAAAAGGGAAGAAGTGACTCAAGGGAACGGGCTTTTCCCCAGTGGTGTTTAGGTCCTGCCCCCGCGACATCCCACAAGAGAAGGGCAGGCAGGAGAGGTTATGAAATATATCTTTTTGGTTTTTCTGGTTCCTGATTCCCTTTGCAAGGCAGGCCACGGAAACTAGAATTTCTCTTCCCCAAGGTGGGTCACAGAAACTCATTTTCCCACATCTTTCTGTCTCAGAGCTGGTCATAACTTGCTTCTCTGACCTGCTTTGTTGGACAGTAGGTCTTAAGATTGTTCATTCTAGAAGGGTCCTTCTCCAGACCTGGAAGGGAGGTTATTGGAAGGAGGGGCTTAGAAAAGGAATGAAAACTCTGCCCCTTTCCTCACACCTCAGCCCACCCATCTCTCCATCTCTAGCCTTTATAGTAATTTTCATAATGAACCGGTAAGTGCATTTCCCTTAGTTCTGTGAGACTCTGGAGTGAATTAAATGACACAAGGAAGGGGTCAAGGGAACCTCCATGGTACCTGGGTGGTCTAGGAGTGAGCACGTGTCAGGGAGACCAATCCAGTGCCTTCCCTGTGACCTTTTATAGCTGAAACTCAGCTAGAAGAGGGAGGTGATTGGCGGCTCTTCTTTTGTCTTGGTGAAGCTGGGCTGATGGTGCCCAAGTTGCTGTCTGCGTCCTGGTTCCTGCCGCTAAGAGGACCTTGCCAGCCAGCAGCCAGGGCAGGTACAGGAAACCCACAAACAGCAGCCCTGATCCACCTTCCCAAAGCCTGACTGTGTGAACTCATCTCTGTGTTTCCCCTAGATTTAGCTAAGTTGAACCTCTGTCACTTGCAACCCCAAGAATTCACAATAGCCCGAAAAGTGGGTTTCTTGCCTCTCGACTTTTTCTGAGTATTGTTATTTCCCCCTTGCCAGTCAGCTGCCCGCTGACATCTTCCCTGCTCTTTCTGAGACGCGCCTGGATTGAGCCCCTCGGGATGAGGGCTGAGTTAGCCCTAGGCGGTGGGCCTAACCTTAGAGTGAACTGTGTTGCCTGGTACCAGGATGGTGACTGGCACGAGGGGTCTTGTCATTGGCTGTACAAGTGACTGAGTTAAAGCCCCTGATCTAGAGCCTTCGGCTAGTGTCTACCTTTAATCAGAAAGGCAGCAGTAAGCACCCCTGCCAGTACCATCCAGCGGCAAAAGCCCTGTTGGGACAGCTGTGGTCCCTAGGCACGGCGTGGGCGCGGGGGCACACAGCTGTTCATACTTTCACTCTGACTGGCTGTGCACACATCAGCAAGCCGTTCTGCGCTGACCTGGGCCGTGATGAATGTGTCCATGGCCCTCCCTCTTCCACCCACACACTGCGCTGCAGCATGCCACGGAGTTACAAATGAGGGACCCTGGGGTTGTCTCTACGGGGTGGTGCGGTGAGGTGCTGTCGCCAGAACTGGTAATTAGAGTCATCACCCACATATGCATAAACTCTCTGGTGCATTTCTTATTCTGGTTTCTCTACTCTCTGGCAACTAGTAGTAGCCAAAGTGCACTTTGCTTCCAGGCACTGTGCCAAGCCCTTTCTGTGCAATTTAATCTTCACAGCCCTGTGAGGTAGATAACCTTGTAAAAAATGTTTAAATTTTACAACAGAATTAGATCTACGGAGAAGTCCAAAGATGATACAGAGACTTGATGCTGACTTGATCATCCGGTTAAGAAAGTGTCAGGTTTCTCCACTGTATTGTTACTCTCTCTGCTCACCTTCCCCTACAGTTCTCTTTGGAAAGCAGGTACGAAGTGTGGCCCATCTTGCGTGGGGAGTTATGCTGTCCATCTTGAGGGCAGAGGACCTGTATACATAATGTGGAATTTGTACACATGGAAGATTTGGTCTCTTCTCATCCATGTCCCTATCCGAGTAATCACTTATGTAAATCAATATGGGGGTTATCAATATTTTGTACTTTGGGTTATAACCTAGTGCTACTTTATTATGTGAGTTTTCCCACTTTGGCTAATGAGAAATCATTCAATCTCTTATTCGGGTGTCCTTTTTGTTTTGCTAAGCTCTTCAGTGTGTTCCATGCTCTTTGGGTACTCCCTGCCTTGGCCCTACAGTCAGCACATTTCTCCTGGGACCCTGATTCCTTGGGCTGCAGGAGAGTACCAGAAACCGAGTTCCGGGCAGAAGGCATGCTTGAGTATAATGCATTTTATTCCTTCCCTCAGAGAAGGAAACTGAAGTTTGGAGATGTTTAAATAATTTGCCCTGTATAGCTGCTGACTCCTAACTCTGCTAATTTCACTAGCAAGTCGCCTTCCTCCTGATTATGATTATCACTTTGTTGTAGGTGGGATCTTGCTAAATTGCCCAGGCTAGCTTTGAACTCAGAATCCTCCTGCTATAACTGCTCGGGTAGCCCTGTGACCAGCTTCCTCCTTGTTCCTGACCTTATACCAGGCAAACAGGAAGAGGGGCCACAAGGCCTGCTCCTTCTAAACCGACAGCACCACCGTTGTGTGACTTGTGGTTAGTGTTCTCGCTGCTTCCTATTCTCCTTTTACAAAAGAAAAATGTGTGCGTGTGCATGTGTGTATGTGTGTGCGCACGTGCACGCAGACACATACACCGGCGCTCCCAGGCATGGGCCATGTGCAGTGAGCAGATAAATGGAAATCTGCCCTGTCTGTCCTGCTGGGAAGGACAACGGCACACACCATAGCTGAGTCAGGAGCATTCTCTGAAAGCTGCTGCCAACCCCCTAGCAGCCCTGGAGTGAGTGAGCAGGTTGGCACTGCCAGCTGGAACCGCTCTTCCACTAGGTATGCACTGGAAGCCACGAATGGGGTGCAGGTTGGAGGTGGGTACTGGCTTGTGGGAATTGCCAGACTTCAGCTCTTGGTGAAGTGAGACAAGAGACCTGAGAGGTGAGAAGCAGAGGCGGCAGAGGAAATGAGAAAGCTGCAGGCCTGTGGGCGGGGCTGAAGCTTCTGTGCCCATGCGGACCCTGACGGCCCCTCAGGGGGCTGCTCTGTGTGACCAAGGGTAGCTCGGAGCCCGGCAGCAGCCCCTGTCTGGGCTTGGCTCCCTTGCCCCTCATCCCAACCCCAGGGCTCCTCTCCTCTCACGGCATCTCCCTCTGGTCTTCACGTTGTCTGTCGTGCGGTGCAGTCTTTGTCTTTTTATCCAGGGAAATCCCAGCACGAAGGCTGTGGATTCGTCAGGCATCAGAGAGGCGGATTTATTTCCAAGTGAGGTCTTGCCAAGAAAAGAGGGACCTGGGGGCCCATGGGAAGCTATCATGGCAGCCTCCGTCCAGTATGCCCCTCCCAGCTGGCTGGCTGAGCCCAGCAGGGGCCGGGCGGCCACGTGCTGGGTCGTTAAGGAAGCGCTGGCTGCTGGCCGTACAGTCTCCAGTCCTTGGCCCAGGCCACTGACAGTAGTCACATCTTTTGCCTTCTCCCACTAGAAATGGAGCTACCCCCTTAGCTACCCTGGCAGCTCAGGCCCCTCTCCACAGGCCTGGGGGTGGGGGGGGGATGCTGTGCAGCACAGGGACCATCAAAGCACAGCCCTCAGCACCCACACAGCTGTCACTGGGAGAGCACAGAGCGGCAAGGCTGTCCTTCCGCAGCATGGCCAGGAGCCCCCTGCGCCTTGGTGCTAAGCTAGGCGCCAGCGCTTCTTCTTTCCCAAACTGCATAGAAATGAGGCTGTGACTAAATTAAGGAACGCTTGGAATTTGCTCCTCTGGAGGCTCCTGACCCTCTGCCCATCCTGCCCCCAGGCACCTCACGGCACGTGACTCCAGAGAAGGTCTTTCGGCCTTTCGGGCGGTGCTTGGGCAGTCTCCAGCTTCTGTTGAGTTGGGGATTTCAGAGCTACACTGTGCCATTCTCGCTCCAGGGTGGTGCCTGCTGCCGCCTTCCACATGTCCTGTAGCAGCAGAGCGCTGGGACGAGGAGGGGTCCCGGGCGGAGACTGGAAGGAAAGCCAGGCTAGACCTGCACTCAGTTAAGAAGCGCATAGCAAGTTGCCCAGGGGTTAGGCACTGAGCATGGGAACAGCTTACCCACTGGCAGGCCTGGTCCGCAGTGCAGGGCCCATGGGCACGAACCAAAGCTACTCCCGGATTGCGGAGTGTATTTGCAGGCTCTCTACCCTCTACCCAATCTCCAGTCTGTCATTCTCTGTGCCAAACAGTGCCACAGACCCCACTGCTTCCCTTCCTCCCTTGAGCTATGCTTCTAGTCATAAATAATTAGTGTAATCGTTTGGTGGCGTTTGATGCTAAGAGAGAACACTTGTCTGTTTGCCCCTCATTGTAGGCAGCAGGGACAGAGATGGAACTTCTGGTGCTCAGTCTCGGGATCCGGCGCAGCCCTGCAGGCTGGGAGTCATGGACAGGTCACCACAGACTTTGCCTCTCTACGTGAGGTCAGTTGTGCTCCAAAAAAAAGTCAGCATATAGTGTAATGCCACAGAGCAAGAGATAATTCCACAGTGGGACACACAGCAGAAAGCTGAACTTGAAAGATGGAAATTTATTCACACAAGTGGACTCCACTTCCTAGCAAGTGCAGCACCAAGTTGAAGCTATGAGGGGTTTTTAAAGGAAAAAACTGGTGGTTACAGAAACGGGGTAGAGGTCAATCACATCGTATCTTTGCAGACCACAGCTGTAAGGACAAAAGTCTGGGTGTCTTAACAGAACATCTTAACAGACCATACAGTTTTACAGCTTAAAACTATCTTTAGATACATCCTATACATCCCATACATTCCGGGGAGACAGTTTCATCTTTGGGAAGGGTTGGGCAGGCAAGGTTGTACAAGGGCAGTGTGCAGGTAGTTAGGTGAAAGGTCATCTTCCTAAGGCTTTGTCTGGCTAGGGGTAGTGGGTAACATGACATGGAACTCTGGTTATGTGAGCCTTACATACAGCACCCAGAATGTTTAAGACATTGATATCATGTTGTTATTTCTCATTCTAAATATTGCTGCTTTTTTTGGGGGGACAGGGTCTCGCTTTTGTAGTTCAGGCTGGCCCTGAGCTCACTATGTAGCCCAGGCAAGCCTGGAACTCAGCAATCCTCCTGCCTCTGCCTCCCTAGTGCTGGTATGACAGGCGTGAGCCACCACACCCGGCACTATGGTATGTGGTATTGATTGCTGGGGGGGGGGCGTGAGTCACCACGCCCAGCATTGTATATAGTTACCAGGATTGAACTCAGGACCTTGAACTTGCGAGGCAGGCACTGGAACCACTGAGCTAAATCTCCGGCCCTAAATATTGCTTTTCTACTTAGTTTTGTATTTGTAATTTTCCTTACAGGAAAAAGCTCAAATAAGTATCAGGGTCCCACAAAAGTTAGATCTGCCTTTGAGGGGAATTCAATAGACTGAGTCAATGACTCAATCAAAAGTAATTAGAGTTAAGTACAGGCCTGGGAAACCAGTGAGCGTGCCAGTCCTCGCCTCCTGTCCTCGCAGGCTGCCCGGACATTTGTGCATGTGCTGAAGAGTCAGCTGCAGGGGATCACCCATGCTGGTACCCTTGGCAGGGCGCACTGAGCTTTCAGACTTTGAAGCTCACAAAATACTCTTGAGCTGGCACTGAGTCCTCTCTGGTTCCCCAGCTTGTCCTGCTGGCTTCAGGCTCACACTGCCAGTTACATGGATGGCTCCGAAGAGCGTGGAGCTTTGAATTGACTCCTGCGCTCTGGGTCTGCTGGACCCAAGGGGAAACAGCAGATGAGAAACAGCAGCCTTAGAGGAGTTTTAGGCTCACAGCAAAATTGGGAGGAAGATACAGGGATCACCTGTAAGCCTCATCCTTCCCCACTGTCAGTGTCCCCACCCGAGCGGAGCGTAAGGGTGGCTGCCTCTTCACGGAGGTACACGGAGCCCAGTAGAGTTTCACTGGGATTGTTCTCAGTGCTATAAATTCCGTGAAGACCACTCTGCACAGATGAGCTTCTTTATCAGAAACCCCCCAGGAGCCCAGGGATTTAGCTCAGTGGTTCTGGCGCCTGCATCCCAAGTGCAAACTCACAAGTTCAATCCCCAGTACCAGAAGGAAAAAAAAAAAGAAATTCCCCGGGGGCTTAATATGTGGCAACAGCCAAGTCACGCTCACGCCCCTCCCAGTTTTCCTTGGAGCTTCCCACTAATCAGCTGCCTGATTAGAAAGAAGTTTGTTACATTAAGGAATTGGCTCAGGGTTGGCCTTGCTCCACCTTGTGATGCCACTGAGCAAGCAGCCTTGTGTCCAGCCTGGAGCTTGCCTTCATATGGCCCAGAGAGGGTCCGTCGGTCCCCAGCCTCTCTGCCTGCTATTTCTGAGTAACCAGCCACCGGGAGGAGGTGCTGTGTTCCTCCTCAGAGAACCTGTGATATGTAATGAGTGATGTGCGTTGCCACATGGTTTCGAAAGCTACTCTCTCTTCAGGTAGCGTGTTGTCCTCCAAGTTACAGCACAGGGTTTCTGCCAGTGTGGTCGGCAAGGGCTTGGCTTTGGTTGGAAGCACATGGTGCTTCTTATGCAGCACAGAGAACTTGGCAAGAGTTCTGAGATTGGAGGAGAGAAGGCTAGCTCCACAAGCTGCACGAATTTTCCAGCAGCAGAAGAAAACCAATGTGCTCAAGGCTACCAGCTGTCCACCAAAGCTCATTCACACTCTTCCCGGAGTGCGGACTGGGTTACAATTCCAATCGCCCTGCAGAAAAGCATGGCTGTGTGACCAAAGCCTAGCCAGCTGAATGTGAAAAAAAACAAATTGTAGGCATCCTTTCAGAAAACACGGCACAGTGGTCCTTTGAACTTCTTCCCCAGTCAGTGGCTCTCACTAAGATGAATAGCCCATCTTTGAACATTCAAGTGATGGCAGTGACCTATTTTAGATGATTTTGTGGAGCACAGCTGTGGACTGATTTGTAGAAGAGAAATATACTTGTTTCAGTCTCTGAATTTCTGAATGGTAACGTTACTTACAAATAGCAAAGTATATAAATCTTAAATATACAGTTTGTTGAATTTGAGAAAAAGATTACACAAGCCATCAGCCCACATTATATAGGCTATTCACATCTCCCCTGGAAATTTTCTCATTATCTTATCTAGGTAACCTCATCCCTACCTCTGCCCCTACCACCGGCAAACACTATTTTGATCCCTCAATGTGGTTTACTTTGGCCTATTCTTAAATCTCCTATAAATGGAAACATATGAGTTCACTATGTGCTCTGTGATATCTGGCTTTTTTTTCATTCAGTGTAATGATTTTTAGATTCATTCATATCTTGAATATATTGTTCTTTTTTATTCTACACTGTTTTCTTATTTGTGGACATTTGAATTGTTTCTGCCTTATGGTTACAGTCATGTCTTTCTGAAAACATATATTCGTATTTTTCTTGGATCAATTCTTGGGAGTGAATTGCTATCTTGCTACTTAGCACAGCATACGCGTAACATAGAGATGTGTTAAACTTAATTAGAAACTCCGATACACCAAACGTTCCCTCCCACCATGTATGAGAATGCTAGTTCTACATCCTTGCCAGCACTTAGCTTGTCCATTCTTTTCAATTTTAGCCATTCACTGTAAGGACAGGGACCTACTGCCTTGTTAGGACTGTCAGCAGTTCAGTCTTGACACATGCAAGGAAGCTG
This sequence comes from Thryonomys swinderianus, assembly GCA_004025085.1. NCBI lineage: Eukaryota > Metazoa > Chordata > Mammalia > Rodentia > Thryonomyidae > Thryonomys > Thryonomys swinderianus. The sequence goes on along the minus strand of PVIC010011612.1, from coordinate 11,851 downwards.
TGGGCACCATTGCTTGTGCCTGAAGGTCTGCAGTTGTCTCTGGGTCCCTGCAGCCTGCGGCAACAGCGTCAGGCAGTGCAGATTATGTCTCCAGCACAGCTGAGTGATTGGAGATCCCAGATCTGCAAGCTGTTAGATCTTGATATATCACCTACCCCTCAGCAATCCATTCCTTCAATGTAAAAGGAAAACAGCAGTCATGCCTACTTCACAATGGTGTTCAACATGGTGCACTTAGCATCCAGTCATGGAACTGGGGTTCTATAGCAGGACTCCTGCTGCAGGAGGATGAACCAGGACTCAGCCTCCAGCCCTCACTTGAGGCCTCTCAGGGGACTTTTATTAAAGAAGTTCTGTCCACCTGCATCAGGCTGCGTTCTCGGACTGACTCCTTGTACAAAACCATCCAGGTTCACAGGGTGAGTTGTAAGTTGGCCCAACACCTGTGGGACCCAGAGGTTCTGATACAAGGGAGATTGGGAATGGCATGGCCAATAGAGGTCCCTGCTCAAATTGGGCTGATGGTAGGGAGTTCACCCCCTAGCTCTGTGGAGCAAGCAAGATGATGCCTAAGGAAGTCCAGACCTCTGAGTATGAAATAATAAACTGACCACTTACATGGCTGGGTAATGTTGGTTAAGGAAGCACCATGATTTTTGGAAACATGGGAGGATCTAGCTATCCCACGCTTGGAACTTGGTTACATAAATTAATGGTGTGTGTGTGTGTGTGTGTGTGTGCATGTGCGCATACGCATACATGTGTATGCACATTTGTGTTTGAATGTAGTACTTTGATGCTGTGAAAATGAAATTGAATGTGAATATTTGTATATTAATAAAGGTGATCACTAGTTTTTGTTAAACTGCTAAGATGTAAAGTTGTATGAATGGAACAGTCCTTTTTGTCTTTTGTTGAAACAAAAAAGGCTAGAAGAATATATCCCAGGGCTCCACTAGCTACATGTGAGTGAAGAGATAAAAGCGATTTTGCTTCTTCTTTCTTTATCATCATCTGTATTTTCTAATCCTAACATGCCTTACTTTTGTAATAGAAATTGCAGTTAGCACTTCTATAGATGCTCAGACCTGGACTTGACATTTGCTGGAAATACAGGGAATCTCTTCGTTGACTTTGGCATCAGTCCCAGCCTCAAGGATGTCATAGGCTCCTTAGCAAACAGAGGTAGGGCAGCTAGCAGGGCACTGAGGCCAACATCAGCGTGAGTCACTCGTATGCTCATGTGCATGGCCGTGCAGCCGTGGGTGTACAGACCTGGGCCAGTACACAGCTGGGACCCATACAGACACCCTGGCAGGTGCAACACCCCCAAAGTGGAATGGAGGGAACAAATCGGAGTCTGCTCTAGAAAACTACATGGGGGCTGGGGCAGCCAGTGGCAACTGACCCTAAGCAGACCTGGCTCGGACAGGGATCCCTGAAATGGCTTTGAAAGCCAGGGAGGCATCTCTTCTGTGTTCTCAGAGGGACACTGGTGAGCCTTAGGTGGTCCTGTGGTTTCCTTCTGTTCCCGATATTGGATGCAGTCCTGGAATAGAAGCAGTCCTACACCCCTAATAAGAAAGAAGGTCATTATCTTAGAGAAGAAGGGAGGCACTGCAGTGAAACCACCTGCCCAGGCCTTTCCTCTCATTAGGAGAAGGTATGTTCACTGTTGCTGAGCTGTTGAAGGCAGCACTCACTGCAGACTGCACAGAACACTGTGATCCCTGGGCACAGGGTGGAGGTTTCTCTTCTCTCAGTGACTGCCTCCTCCTACCCAGATCCTTCCTCCTACCAGCAAGTCCGCAGAACTCAACAGAGGACAAGAGCGCTCTTGTTTTACAGAAGTGTAAACTGAGGCTCATTAAAAGGTTTCCTAAGGTCCTGGCCAGTTAGTATTAGATCAGACCTAGAATCTACTTTGTGACTTCAGGTCTTTCATTCTTGTGTCTCCATTGCTATCAGCAAATATAAGATGCCAACCATTTATAAAAGTATGTCATTAACTAAAAGCCCCAGGTAGGATGGTGGCCCCTAAGTGCCAAATGTCAGTGCAGTGAGAACTTCAGGGCTCCAGGTTCTGTCCACCCCTTACTGTGGCTCCACATCATCCTAAGAGTTGTCCTCTCAGTGGCTACAGAGGCTCGTCCAGGTCAGGTGCTGGCAGAGAAGGCAGGTCCGGCTGAGCCCACATGGACCTGCTCCCCCCTGCAGAGTGGGTCTGGGCCCTCAGGGGAGTAGAGCGACATCACTTTCAAGACAAAGGAAAGAAAATCTGAGCTGAAGTGAGCCGGCAGAAAGTGGCTCCTTGGTGATGATGAAGCCAGCACAGCTGTCACTGCAGAGACCAGGGTAAAGAACGCCCCTGTGAAGTGTCCAGGGAGGGCCTGAGGGTCACACGGGTGTGAGGATGCAGCCGCCCATCCGTGGCTGGGGCTTGGCCGAGGCCTTGCCAGGGAATTTAACCTCTCTGCTCTTGTCCCATGCAGCTGTGCATCCTAGAAGCCCAGGTGTCCCAGGACCTGATGGCTGAAGGTTGCTGACCCTGAGCGTCCTCCAGCCCTGTGCATGCAATGCTGGTTCGTCTTCCCTTCAGAGTAAAGGATTTCATTCACCACGACCCCGCCAGTAACCCTGACCAGGAATTCACATCCTGTTCATTTCGCAATCCATTATACTGTATTGATTTTCTCATGTTGTGAATCTTTCATAAACTCAAATATTTTAAATGATTCGTGACTTAATATTTCTATTTTTTGCAAATGCATTCTTCATTGTTAGGCTGCTCCCAAATCTTCCTTTTCGCAAACAAATACAGCTGTAGAAGATAGTTTATTTCCTTCGCATATGAGTAAGGCAGCTAGTCAGTCAGTGGAAGGGCCTGAGACAGAGTGCAGTGACTCTGGACAGAGGATGAATGTCCTCAGGCATTCCTGAGTGAAATGCATCCCCGCCCTACTAAGATCCAGAGGGGAGGTATTGCCTTCCCTCCTACCGGTGCCTTCTGAGGATCCAGTTTACTGCAAACACTGTGAGAGATTTGGACTAGGGAGCCTGAGTCCCATCCGGTCATTTTAAATCCACAGAGGCGCCCGTAAGAGATGAACACCAAACAAGGAAGCAATTTCGGTGTGCTACTTGGCTGTAAGTAATTGAGACACCATGCAGCTACTCCATCTGGGGCCTGTACCGGAATTCCGGGAGCTATTCTTCTTCTCCTTGTTTCCTGTGGAACTTTCCTAATCTCTTTCTTTGGTTCAAGACTTTATTCTTCAATATTTGCAGAACCATGGAGCTTGAGTATGTGGGATAACTCCCACTGATGTTCTATGTGTTTGCTGTGTCTGTATCATGGGACTGTATCTCTAGAAAAGACTTTCTAGCTGAAGGGAGAGGAAGGTTTTAGTAAAGTTGTTAAGTTTCTCTCCTCATTTTGAAAGACCATTGTGAGGAGGTTACCGTTACACACACAATGGACAACACTGTAGAGGTTGATTTTAGATCATTGACATTATTGTGGATCCTAAAATACCTTTTTTTCCCAAAATGCCATTTCAGTGAATGCTTTTGCTTAATCTTTTTGTTTTGACATTCCCATTGATGCAGTCTCAGAATCCATTTAATTTCTCTAACACTATTCCCGGTTTTGGAAACACTCCACTTAAGAACAGAGGATCAGCCACTGGAGGTTGTACTCAGATCAGCCCAGCACCTCCTAAGGAGCTGGTTTCAGAAGAACAGCACTTCCGGCTGGCCAGCAAGGAAGCAGTGAGTGCTCCCAGCCGGGGCACATATATCCCGCTGAGTCAGGTACCACTAAGAGGCCTCGCACCCCGGGGCCCACACAGAGAGCAAGCTGACGAGGTTGGGATACATAGGCATTTGGGTGTTGCTTAGCTTGGTTGACTACAGAGGCAGCAAAGGAGAGGTAAAGGCGAGAAGATGGGCCAGAATGAAGTCAGAACCTACCTCCTAGACTATTCCCAAGAGTAGTGATGATGATGATATTTGCCAGACATTTTATCATGTTATTTTTATTCCTCACAGTAACCCGAGGGTATTTCTACATTTATTTTGCAGAAAATGAGACCCAGAGAGGTGAAATAATGTCACCAGTGTCAGCTGGCAAGGAAGCGGTAGAGTGTATTTGAAGCTGTGGGCCTCTCGGCCTGCAGCTCACGGTGGCCCTGCGAGGCGAGTGCCCTGTCAGATGCTGAGTGAGGCTGCCAGCACCAGTGCAGGTCCTCTGTGACAGGGTGGGGAGCACAGCCATAGCACCTCAGCTGCATGGACCCTGCAGGTTGACATGAGAGGCCTGCTGATGAACATCTATCAAGTCAGGATAGACTGGGATCCTGTGCCAGACCAGGCGAAAGACACAAGGTCTTGACCCTCAGAAGTTCACCATGTGACAGAGAAAAGAGAGGGCCAATACCCATGTTCACTCAGAAATGCAAAGAGAAAATGTTCTTGGAGATTTTTCATCTCACAGAGCAGGAGACTCTTCTTCAAAGTTCTGAAAGAGGACATGCAAACAAGTATTCCCCTGTCCAGGGAACAGACATGCTGCTCTCCCTGCCCTGTGTAGTCATTACCAGGTGCAGAGATAGGCTGCCCACTGGGGGGTGGAAAGAGTAGAAGAGAAACACAGCTGGATCCTACTGAGATCTGGAACCAAAAATTGCAAAATGGTTGCTTCTTACAGTATCTTTTTATTGTTGCCATCCTTCTGATGGCTTGTGTGTGTTGTTTTTATCACATGCTATCATGTTTCATCTTTCATTCCTTTTTCATGAATAAAAACCCTTCTTTAGTGAGATTGATAATGGCCTGTCTCCACTGAGTTCTTTCTTTGTGTCCTTAAAAAAAATTTTTTTTGAGACAGGGTCTCGCTACTTGTAGTTCAGGCTGGCCCTGAGCTCACTATGGAGCCCAGGCAAGCCACCGCGACCTCAGCAATCCTCCTGTCTCTGCCTCCTGAGTGCTGGGATTACAGGTGTGAGCCACCACGCCCAGCATTCTATGTGCGTACCGGGATCAAACTCAGGATTTTGTACTTGCGAGGCAGGAGCCAGAACCACTGAGCTAAATCTCCGTCCTTTACTTTACCTGTATTATCTCGAATATTCATACCAGCACCCCAAGCTGGGTATTAGAAAGATCATTTGTATTTGAAGAAAATGAGGAGGGAGAAGTAATCTTATGAGTGGTAAGAGTTCCAAAGATTGTATGTTTTTAGGTTCTAAGCTCTTTTTTAGAACCCAGGAAAGACCTCCAAAGGTATGTGATGTAGCTTGACCTAGATTTGACATAGTCATCCATCAATGGGGAGTTATCAGAGCTAGACAGGGGCTCTGAGATCCTCTTGTCCAAACACTGATCTTCCAGATGAAACTCTGAAGCCAACATTTACCATTTGCCAGGTGCTAACAGTTTAGCCTGGGCCTGAGGGAAGGGAATGGAGAAAGGTAGCTACTTGTAATAATTTATGTTGAATCTACCATCAGAGTGAGAGTCCCAGGCACCTGGGTAGATGAGAAGAGAAGAAGCAGGATGAATACTGGTTGGAAAAGTTAGTAGTATGGTTTAGATCTAAAATGTTCCTCCAAAGTCTCATGTCTTTAGAGGTGACTTCCAAAAGGTGACTAGATCATGGTGGCACTAGCTGTATTCATTAGTGGATTGGTGGACCCATAGCTGATGTGCTGTTAGGAGGTATGGCCTGGTCAGAAGAGGTGGGTCATTGGAGGCCTGACCCTGAAGGATATATTCATGTCTCTGCATCCTCTTTTCTCTGTTTCTTGACCACCATGAGTTGAGCAGCTTCCCTCTGCCAGGTCCTTCTGCTGTGTCATTCTTCCCTAGAACTAGCCGACTATTCCTGAACTGAACCCTCTGAAAGTGTAAGCCTCCATAAACCTCACCTTTAGGTTGCAGGTGTTGGGCATTTTGTCCTCATGAGTAAGTGACTAATACAGCCTGATTCTTCTGGTTTTTTCTCTTTGGAACTGGCAAATAATAATTTATGCTGCTTTGAGCCACTATTGATAATAATTTGTTATAGCAGCAATAGAAAATACAAACAAGGAGAATTTTGCTAGGGGACTTTTGTGAAACCCTTTGGCTTTCTGACAAAAGGAGAAAATATAGCTGATGTCTTCCTTTTCTTCATTCTTCCTGCCTTGAAAACAGACATAGCAGTGACTATGGCAGTCTTCCTGTGACTCTTAGCCGTGGCCATAAGAGTGGTAAGTCACACAGCAAAAACAAAGTAAAGAAAATAAGAGCCTGGTACCTTTGTTATGTTGTTGTGTTACTTACATACTGTAATCCTAGAACTATGGACTTTTAGATCCTTTCGTATGTGAGAACAGTAAATCCTGTGTGTTTAATTCCTGGAATGTATAATGCTTGTGCTGTAAATTAGAGTCCTTACTGTGCAGAAAGTAGGCCAAATACAAACAGAAAAAGGAGGCGGAGGAGGGAATCTTGTGATTGAACCAGGAGGATACAGGAAGTGGGGATCTGGATCACCAAGAGCTTCTTCACCCCAAGACCTTAGGAAAGCTGAGCTGGCCCAACTCTCAGTCCCTCCTTTAAAAAGCCCAACCCCTGAATTCAGAGTCTGGAGAGGAAGTGGGGCTTCCAGCAATTCTCCCCCCAGGGTAGCCAGGATGAAAAGATAGGTGGGTGGCGGATGACCTGGAGCCTGGAATGCCCAAGTTACAAGCAATGGAGGGCCACAAGAGGAAAATAACCAGAAGAGAAGTAGGTTTCAGGAAATGTAACCTGCAGAGAGAGATTGGAGCAAGGGAGGCACATGTGGGATTCATTCCATGACATGAAAATTCTTGCAATTTCCTTTGCAGATAAGAAGGATACAAGCAAAGGCATGCGTAGGAAGCCAGAGTGGGAAGTTGGCTTTGATAATGCTCCGAGGCCTCCATCCCTGAGTCTCTGGCCCATATATGGCATTTTGTTCCACAGAAGTGCACATCTCTGTTCATCACCATGCAGCATATTGATAAAGTAAAAGCTTAAATTTTTATTTAAAAGAAAATGGTGCACATCTCTTATCACCAAACTGATAAAGCCTTAAAAGTATAATGCTTTTTTTTTTTTTATCAAAAGCTAAAGACATAGAAAAATGCTTTGTTATTTAAAAAGTCAGTATTGCAGGCTGGAGATTTAGCTCAGTGGTTCTGGTGCCTGCCTAGCAAGTGAAGATCCTTGGTTCCATCCTGGTAACCACATATAACAATACTGGGTGTGGTGACTCACGCCTACCAGCACTCAATACCATATACCACAGTGCCAGGCTTGGTGGCTCATGCCTGTCATCCCAGCACTCGGGAGGCAGAGGCAGGAGGATTGCTGAGTTCGAGGCTTGCCTGGGATGCATAGTGAGCTCAGGGCCAGCCTGAAGTACAAAGTGAGACCCTGTCTCAGAAAAAAACAAAAAACAAAGTTGATATTTCACTTTAAACATACCTGGCATGATTGTCACTGGGATTAGGGAATAGAAACACGGTGTCCCCACTGTATGCTACCAGTCTGAAGGATACCCCAATTCCTGCTTCTGAGGGGTACAGGAGGTGGGAGGGCTACCTTTGCCTCTGGCTATGTATCAGCCCTGTTACAGCCTCTCCTTCTCATGGTCCTTGGTAAAAGCTATGTACTTGTTGACTTCTGAGTGTTATCTGCTCTCAAACTCACACTGAAATTTAATTCCCAAAGTCACTGTCAACTGCATTTGGAGGTGAGGTGTTTGGGAGGTAATTAGGACTAGCTGGATCCCAAGGATGGGCCCTCATGCTTGCATTATAAGAAAAAGAAGAAGGCCAGAGATTTAGCTCAGTGGTTCCGGCGCCTGCCTTGCAAGCACAAGGTCCTAAAGTTTGATCCCGGTGACCACATACAATGCTGGGCGTGGTGACTCACGCCCACCAGCCATCAATACCGCATACCACAGTGCCGGGCATGGTGGCTCACACCTGTAATCCCAGCACTTGGGAGGCAGGAGGATTGCTGAGTTCGAGGCTTGCCTGGGCTGCATAGTGAGCTCAGGGTCAGCCTGAACTACAAAGCGAGACCCTGTCTCAAAAAAAGAAAAAAAAAAAAAGGAAGAGAGGCCTGAGCTAGCTTGGCTTCCTGTTGTGGTCCCTGGGCCTCCTTAAGATTCTGCAGGGTTCCCACTAGCAAGAAGACCCTCACCTGGCATAGGCCCTCAATCTGGACTTCCAGCCTCCAGAACTGCAGAAATGAAGTCCTTTTAAAATTACCCAGCCTGTGATATTCATAGACAGCACCAGGAAATGGACCACGGTAGTGCTAATGAGAGTCAGGGCTGAGAAGAAGTCAGCAGTGTTTGGTTAACACCTCCAGCTCTGAGACACCTCCCTCATGTGGCTTTGGCCATCTGTCACCTATGTGAAAGGGCACTGCATACACAGCCCTTGTGTGAGCCTTGTGTGAGCCTTGTGTGGTGCTCATCTGAGTCTTTGCAGGTATCTCCTGTGGACAAAGCTCAGGAAACATTCCAGCACCGAACCCAGGAGGGTCTCTTAGGGAAGGCTTCTTGTTGAGGGAGGTCTCTCGCCAAAGAAAGGAAATAAAAATATACCTTGTAGGACTTTTGATGTTTCCTCTTTTAAAATGAACTGACGTCCCATATTCTGATTGCTTCCAGACCCTCTCTGCTCTATTTCACTCCTCTTTGGGTTACCCATAAAGATATGAGGAACACAGCTGGCTAAAAGAGCCAGGCCACTAGTGTCCTATCTGAGAAACAGCCACAGTGAGTGTCCCCAGCATCCCTCCATTATCAGGGGAGCCGCTGAGACCAACATCCACCCTGGTTCAATCCCTGGGTGATGGAGTCTGGTCAGCGGCCATGCTGGGTTAGAAAATGGAATTCCACATGTGACCCTTATTTACAATGTCTGAGAGTCCAAGAAAAAGAACTGTCGGGAGTAGTCAAAGACCAAGTGAGCACAAGACTCCAAGGGCCCGTGGGAAGGAGCAGCAGATGTGGGAAAGGCAGCCCTGACCCCTGGAGAGCAGTGGAGCAGCCCAGATAAACTCAGACTGTTTCCACTTCGCCAAGGCAGGGCTGCAAGCAGGTGTAGGTATTGGATAGTTGGAGTTCTGTAGGGTTCTCCCTCCCAGATCCTCAGAAATCCACTCCTTGTCTTCAAGTTTCAAAAAACCAGAAGTTATTATTCAATGGGTAAAGAATTTCATTTTAGGAAGATGAAAAAGTTCTGGAAATGGATATTGGTTGCACAATAGTGTGAGTGTATTTAGTGACTCTGAATCGTACACTTAACAATGCTTAACAAGGTCACAACTTTTTTTCAGTTAAATAACTGGTGACTTCCACCTCCACTCCTGGCTTGCTCCAGCTGGAAGTGATCTGCCTAACGCCCTCCGCCCTCCGCCCTCCGAAGGCCTTGTGGCCAAGAAGGTGCAGGGTAATTCCGAGAGGACAGGGCAGCTCCGGGACGGAAGGGACACAGACTGATAGGCAGGAGCCAGCAGGATCCTTGCCGTTGTTTACAGAGCTCCACATTTTCCTAACGAGGCCGTAACTTTGGCTCTTCACCGGCCCTGGAGGCACTTGGGGGATGCCTTGGCCTTCTGTGGCTTTCATGCAGGGCCACACACTGGAATCACCTGGGGAGCTTTCAAGAAGCCCATCAAACTGATGAGTTAGCTGCTCTGGCAGCAGGACCACGCGAGTGCTTTGTCTAGCCAAGGCTGAGCAGAGTCATGGATTCTGCTTCACGAGCTGCCTCCTCGCCCGCTCCTGCTCAGTAATCCACCAAGGACCCAACCGTCCGCTCACAGGCATTCCATTCCAGACCAGGTCTTCTGTGCAGCCCAGGATCGGAGATGTCCTGTCCTCCTCAGGTGGCCTGTGTGCCCCTCCCCACCTCACAGGCTGCCTCACACACCTCCCTCCTTCAGAGCCCAGCATGCTGCAAGCAAGGATCTGGGGTCCAGCCTGGGAAGCGGGGGTCTGCGTGGCTCCGCTGCCTTCTGAGGCGGTACTGGTGAGACTGCCTTGATTACAGGCCGCTGCTTCCTCAGGTCAAGCTCACATCCAAATGGAGGCCCTGCAGCCCCTCAGGATCAGGAGCGCGGAGCTCACCTGCTGCGGGAGCACCCCACCTCCCTACTTCCTTCCACCAGCACCCACTTCCTTCTGGCCTTCTTGCCTACTTCTGCAGCACTGAGAAGCAGTGGGGGCAAATCTCACAAAACGACGTTGCCCGGAAGAAGCCAAACACAGGTAATACTGTACATTCTACTTATGTTAAGTTCAAAAGTAGGTAAATCTGTGCTGTAAAAAGCCAGGGCCTGGGCTGGGGATGTAGCTCAGTGGAGCCACGCCTGCCTGGCAGGTGCACGGTCCTGAGTTCCACCCCTGGTACCAAAGAGAAAAGTTAGGGACGTGGTTACCCTTGGGGGCTGGGTAGGGAGCTTGTGGGAGCTAGAAAACATGAGAAGGGTAGAGCGCTGCTAGGTGATGAAAGAGTTCTGTCACCGACCTGTCCGTTCCCTGAACATTCACCCAGCTGTGTACTTATGAGGTGGACTTTTCTGTGCACAGAAATCTCTTCCCATCCCCCAGACCAGTGTTTGCTGCTGGAAGGACAGTGGGCTCAGAGTGCTGCTGGGAGGAGTCCCAGAAGGCCTGGTGGGCCCTTCACGAGTCCCTCAAAGCAGCCATTCTTCCCAGGACCGCTGCTCGGTGTGCTCTACAGGGCTTAGGCCTTTATGACTCAGGTGACAAGAGTCTGAGCTTTTGGGGACAGCCCTGGCAACAGTGAATCCATCAGCCTGTGGCCGGGCTTGGAAAGTCCACCCATCTCACCCCCTGAGGTAGAGCCAGCACTGGCTCCATGAGCTGTGTTCCCAGAGGGCCACAGCTCTAGTTCAAGGCTAAGCCCAAGCCCTAGTATCTCTGGAGTACCCTAAGACCATCAGCTCTGCAGAAGGGCACCAGCAGGGCTGCTGGAGTCCTGGGTCAAGGAGTGGGGCGAGTGATTTTGGCGTGGCCCCAGGTTCTCTGGGTGCTTCTTACTGGGCCTGGCCATGTCACCTGAGCCCGAGAAGGAGCAGTAGGGGAGCTGTGACATCCTCATCACAGTCCTCTCCTGGATCTGCCGGCACCATCTCTGAGGCAGTTCAGCTCCAGCTCCAGCTCCCTCCTGCAGACGGGCTCCCCACAGCTGGAGCTGGACTGGGCTCTGCAGTGAGGTGTGCAGCAGAGGGAGTCAGGCGTGGGTGAGGAGCTCGGAAAAGGCAGCATGGAGAACCAGCTTCAGGGCCTTGTAGACAGCAGCCCTCTCTCTCAGCCGTGAGAGCTCAGGTCCCGTGGAACTCTGGGTAAAGGGAACAGATGCCAACAGTGGAAGAAGGGCCGCATGTAGCGCTGGGCCAGGGCTGCTGGTTGCGCTGCCTCTCACTCAGCCTTGCAAGCATCCTGGGGTGTGGGGGAGCTGCATCTGTGTCACTTCCTCCTCCTGTTTTGGTGTCCCACCCCTGGGAGCTCATGTCTCCCCTTCAGAAAAGGCGAGAAGTGCAACTCCATTCCTGCCTTCTTGTTTGTGCCCTCCTCACCTGAATGAATCTGTAGATGAGCCAACTTAGGAGAAGTATAGTAGGTGGGAAGGAGACAAGGAGAATTGTATTTTCATTCTTCAAGGCACTAAGTTACCCGCAGTTATCCATACCTGCCCCCCTCCAGTTGCCTCTGCTTCTTAGGCTTGTTTTGTTTTACTTTTAATCTCATCACACCCCAGTCCCTTAAAGATACTATAAACCCATCAATTAGGTGGAT
>PVIC010011611.1:0-40978 GCA_004025085.1 Thryonomys swinderianus | reverse complement strand
TTTGACTATATACTCTGGTTTGTATTTATATTGCTTGTAGGCATGGTACTGCATGTACTAAATCATTTCCCATGCTGGTGCTATGCTATGGCAGGGAAACTAGACTAGCTAGGATGAAGACCAGCTTGATGTCCCCTCAGTCCTGACTCCTCTTGCTCTATTAGAATTTTTGTCATGCTCGCACTTGGATTTGGAAGTACATAATGAGAACTTGGCTAATGAGATATGTTCAGGAGTGATGGCTGCTTCCAGTCTCAGAAAAAATAATATGGGTTATCTTCATGTTCTCTTGATACCTTTTCCACATGGCTGGAAGAGAACACTCCAAAGTGAACCATAAGTCTTGGATCGGAGTCTGAGGGAGAAATGCCTGGCATTAACATAGCTCAGATGGAAGAAAGAAGAAAGCTGCCTTTGACTGGAAGGACTTCATCCAGTACTGTAGATTTCCTTAAAAGTTATATATGGCTATATATTTTAAAATTTATTTTTTAATTATTTCCAGATTGGGACCACGGGGAAATTGATGTTCTGTAATATTTATTTAATAGATTAAATAACTCATTTTTTATTCCCTTAGTTAACAAACCTTAATAAATTTAGTTGTAATTTCATGAACACATTTTATTGACCCTGTTGTATACCAAATCTTGTGCTTGGAAAAGCACAATGTCACATTTTATGTGAATATGGACCCAGTCCCTCTCTCTCTCCTCTGTCTGTCTCTCTGTCTTTCTCTCCCTTCTTCTCTCCTTCTATCTCCCTTTCATTCTTTCTTTCTCCTCACCTTCTCTTAATTGTCTTTCTCTTTTTGTTGTCTCAGTTATAAAAAAATTACATTTCTAATATTGTACAGGGAAGATGAAATAACTATTGTTTTAAAAAAATAGAAATAAGATTTTGACAACCCATTGCCTTCATCATACATCTATAAAAGAATCAGTCCTTCACAGAATGATGATTTGAATTTTCTTATTAAAACCAACTTTTCTGTTATGGAATAAAGCTGCCTTAATTTAGCAAATAGCAGAAATTAAATGTAGAAGTGTATGGGTATTAAATTTATGGCAAGTAGGTCTGGTTCAGAAGTAGTAAAAGCAGCCTCACAAAATGGATTGTTAAATAACTTATGTCTGATCAAATAGTACAAAGGTGTACAAAGAATTATTAGACTCTGTCTCTTCTCCTGCTCTCAAGATAAAAAGGTTGAGTGTGCTATTCCATAGAAATTTCCAAGCTTGTACCAACAGCTTCAAACCAATGACACATGTTGGTGTGTCAAACCACTTTCACTAGGGCCTTTGTTTTTTCTAGAAACTGTGCTATTTTCTAAAGAAAGTTCTAGAACTGGCCATATTCCTTAAGTGTTGGAACTCTTAATCTCTAACTACCGCTTTTATTCAGGGAAAAGGGAACTTAATCTGCTTCTGCTTTCACCAAAACATTCTTATGGCTTCTTACAGTTTCATTCTGCATTGTCACTTATTCTAAAAGTCTGTAAGCAAGTTGAGGCACATTTAGATTGATGGCAATTTTTAGATACTATTGTGTGTACACATGAGTCTTGATGTTTTCAGTTCTCTTGTACACTGTGATAATTTATCCAAAGTGAAACACTTATCAAATATGGGTTACCTTTTAATATCAAACTTGAATTATTTACAACAGATTATGATTATGGGTTTTAAAGAGATGTTTTATTTTTTCCCTACCTCATTCAATATGGCATAAGGTATTACTTGATTATAAACTGAGAGACACAGAATTTTGGAGCTTCTATCTCCTGGACAGTTGTTATTGTGTTATTTCTATCTTTTAATGGCTTAACTATTTCTTCTATTATCCTCAGGAATTAAAACAAAATTCCCCATAGATGCTTACTGCAGCTTTATTCACAAAAGCTAAAATTAGAAAGATGTCCAGAAAGATGTTCTTCAGTAGGTCAAGGGTAAATAATCATAGGTACACCCAATGGAATGTTATTGAACAGATAAATTAGCTATCCACAAAAACTAGCAATAAGAATCAACAAATGGGATCTCATCCTGCTGAAAAGCTTCTGCACAGCAAAAAAAAGTCACTGGCACTGCTAAAAGACAACCAACAACATGGGAAAAATCTTTGCCAGCTGTTTATCAGACAAAGGGCTATTATCTACAATATATAAAGAACTTAAACAGATCCCCAAGTTCAAAGACCCAATTCAAAAATGGGCATCTGAAATGAACAAACACTTCTCAGAGGCAGAACTCAAAGCAGCTAAGAAGCATATGAAGAAATGTTCAACATCACTGGTCATTCAAGAGATGCAAATGAAAAAAAACACTGAGATTTCATCTTACTCCACAAAGAATGACCACTACTACAAAATCAACCAACAATAAATGCTGGTGAGGCTGTGGGGAGAAAGGACCCCTTCTCCACTGTTGGTGGGATTGTAGACTTGTGCAACCATTGTGGAGATCTGTGTGGAGATTTCTAAGAAAACTAGGACTAGGGGTCCCATTTGACCCTGCTATCCCCCTGCTAGGAATATACCCAAAAGAATTTTAAAAATCGCATTGGAAGGACAGATGTACACCCTTGTTCATAGCAGCTCAGTTCGTGATAGCTCAATCTTGGAAACAACCCAAATGTCCATCAACTGGAGAGTAGATAAGGAAGATTTTTTTTAATAAAATGGAGGATTTTTCTGCTATGAAAAATGGCAAGATTGATTCATTTATGTGCAAATGGATACACCTGGAGGACACTAATAAGTGAAATAAATAGATCACAGATAGGCAAATACTGGATCTTTTCTTTGACATGAGCACCTGTAGATACAAATGAGCTCTAGAAAATATGACAGTTTTTGTAGAATGGGAAGTTTCCAAAGGAAATTTGGTGTGGGAATGTAATGAGGGGAAGGAATAGATATGATTCTGAAAGAAAATAAAAGAGCATGTATATAGGGGTGGGGAGGTGTGAGTGGGTAGGGACATGGGTAAAAATGAGAATTAACTTGTTTCATATGTTGGTACAAAATCCCCGATATTACGTGTGATTGTGAGATGTATATACCAATAAATACCAATAAATAATTAATATATAGCAATATATACCAATAAATAATTAAAATTTAACAATAAAAAAGAAATTAGCTATAAAGCCATGAAAATCCATGAATGCACCATAAAGGAAGTGAAAAAATCCAATCTCCAATAGCTCCAGAATTCGTGCTTCCCAATATATATATATATATATATATATATATATATATATATATATATATATATATATATATATATATATATACACATATATACACATATATACATATATATACACATATATACATACATATATATATATTATATATATATATATATATATATATATATATGACATTCTGCAAATGAGAAACTCTTGACAGAGTAAACAATCTGTGCTGGCCAGGGAATGAAGTGGGTTTGGAAGAAGACACGGTAAGGAGAGCTTCAAGGGACATGTGCAGCTCTCCATGCATCTCACACCACAGAACATATACAACCAGGAAGGAAGCCAGTGAGAAGGCGGGCTGAGAGATTATGAACTGTCCAGAGAAGATAGTCAGTTATAACAAATGTGCTACTACTCCAGGGCAAGAGGATGGAAATAAGACAGCATCACCTGTACGGAACAGGGGGCTCAGAAAACTGTCCTCTTCTCTACTCTATATGAAACCTGGAACTCTCGTAAAATAATTCCTTAAGAAGAATGTGCTCTCCATTTTGGATTGTCATGCCCACCGGGAAAGGCCCAGTTTCATAATGTGTTTATATTTCAGAATTCATTTTTGGTTAAACCTTTGAAAAGTTTATTTTTCTTTTCCCAGATAAGTCACTTTTTTAAAAGAGGCATCTAATATTTTATTGATTTTTTTAGCTCAGGGGCTTTGAAAGTGCCAGAGTTTTCTTGTTGCTGAAAAATAGAATTGCCAAGTATGAACTGTATTTGACTTACATATTCTACCCCGACCTTTCCTCCTCAGGAAAGGGGTGCCGATCAGTGTAAACCCACCTCACACGTGGCACCCTATGGAAGTGTTGACGGTCGGGTGCTGGGGACTGGAGCTTGTGTGGTTTGGGCGAGCTCTTTTCTGACCTCACAGGTGCGGGAACTGAGTCAACGGGCCGAAGGGACAGCGTGGAATCAAGGACTAAGGGGTGAGTTATGACCCCAAAGCACCATGAGCACCGCGGGACCCGGGACTGCAGAGTGGAAATGGGATCCTGAGGATGTAATTAAGGTAAAGATCAAGATAATTAATTACACTGGATTAGCCTTAAGCCAAAAGTAGGATCTTTTTACGACAGAGAAAAGGCCACTCCGCAGCACAGTGAAAAGTCCTCCCAGAAATGGAGACACACAGGAAACTATTTCACACAGGATGAAAGGCTGGTGGGGCCACCAGAGCTGGGCGAGTTCAGGTGGGATCCTCTGAGGTCTTCGCAGGAGCCTGGACCCAGGTTTCCTGGCCTTTTGCACTGGGAGACAAGATAACTTCTTTAATATTCAGTTTGTGGAAGTTCCTTATAAGTATTAGAAGCTAAGTATCGTGCAAGATCACTTCCTGACACAGTAGGTGTGACAGCAAGACCTCTGCCCCGTGTGCGGAAGGAAATCTTAATTTCTTACTTCACTAACCTCAGTTTCCTAGTTTCTGAGGAAAAAAAAAGATAAATAACCCTACTTCACAGGTTGTAATAAAGATTGAGCAAAACCCTTCAGATGGAGTGAGTGATACACCGATGCCACGCGCGTGTGAAGGCACTGAGAGCATCACTCATACCATCCCTACTGTTGCCGTCACTGGTACTATTATTAGCAGGGCCGCGAGTACTGTTTTTGGTGATAGGGAGGGAAGACGCCTGGGGACACAAAAAACAGTAAATGGAAAGGAGTCAACTTCTGATTTGTCTTATTTTGTTATTTTGTTTCATTCATTCTTGTGTTGAGACAAAGTAGTAAATCATTTAACTCATTGCTCTGGAGAAGTGGAAAACATTTGAACTGCCCCTCATGAGCAGAGGCGGGGACTGTGCGCTTCTCCGAGGCTGCGTTTGCGTTAAGGTGACCTGAAGGAGAAACCGGGGCCCAGCGCGCGCTCCGCTCCCCCGGATCCTCCACCCGCCTTCCGAGCCTCTGCCCCGGGCCGGCTCTTGCGCCAGGAGCCTGCTCCTTCGCTCGCGCCTTACACTTGCGGGGATCCTCTCGGAGAGGCGCGGCCGGGGCTTTTCCTGCGGGTCGGTCCGCACGCGGCAGCCGCCTCTTGCCTCGTCCGTCCCGGAGGCGATGCTCATCCGACCCTCGGTCTGGGGCATCGGGACTTCGGGCGGCTTGGCGAGGACCTTCGTTTCTTCTTCACTCCGATCTGCTCTCACACTCCCGAGGAGCCGCAGACTTACCTTCGGGGCACAGCGAACAGCGCCGAGGCGGCCGCGCCTCTCCTGGGGCGAGACACGGGACAGGACGCGGCCGCGCCGGAGCCTCCGTCCAGGGGCGACTCCCCCCCCCCCCCGCTCTCTGCAGAGTCTGAGTCTGGCGAGGCCAACTCCTGAAGCTCCGTCCTCCTTCTCCCCGGGGCGCCCGGCCCTGGGGTAGGGTCAGAGCGGAGGACGGCTTCTGGAGCAACCCCGGGCGGCGGGCCGGCGACAGGCGGCTGCGGGGGAAGAGGAGGCGACGCGGACACGAGGCCCAGGGCGCGCTGTGCGGCGAGCGCTGGGGGCACGAAGCCCCGGAGCCCGCGCGGAGGCAGAAGACTGGAAGAAGTTTTTTCTTTTTTTTTATTGAATTCTTTATTGGTACAATTTATATACATCTCACAATCACACATAACATTGGGGAATCTGTACCAATATAAGACAGTCAATTCTCATCTTTACCCATATCCCCACCCACACCTCCCCACCCCCTATATACATGCTCTTTTATTTTCTTTCAGAATCATATTTATTCCTTCCCCTCATTACATCCCCACACCAAATTTCCTTTGGAAATTTCCCATTCTAAAAAGATTGTCACACTACAAGAGTTCATTCGCATCTACCGGTGCTCATATCAACGAGAAGATCCGGTATTTGCCTCTGTGCTCTACTGATTTCACTCCTTAGCGTGTCCTCCAGGTGCATCCATTTGCACATAAATGAATCATTCTTGTCATTCTTTATGGCAGAATAATACTCCATTTTATTAAAAAAAAACCCACATCCTCTTTATCCACTCTTCAGTTGATGGGCATTTGAGTGGAAGAAGTTTTGACTGAGATGAGTTCGAGGTGAGGAGGAAGAGCAGTTGCTTCCCCTTCAGGTGAAGCGAGCACGCCGTGCTGCTCAGCCTTTCGTGGCCGTAATGAAATAACCTGAGGAAAGTGGCTGAAAGGAGGAAAGGTGCACAGCTTTGAGAGCTTCGGGGCAGGACCGGCCCCCGGGAAAGAGCGCCTTGCGGCCGAGGGAGGCTGCTGGGCCGCAGGGCAGCCAGGAGCAGCAAGACACCAAAACGGGCGGGGCGGAACCGCGCCCAGGGACCGGCGCGGCGCCAGCGCCTGCTCTACCAGCTCCTGCAGCTGCGCTCTCATCTCTCCCCTGAATTCTTTTGCCTTCCGGGGACAGTTTTGATCCAGAGTCCAAGAGAAACCCACGGGAATTCCAGCTCCTTGTGGTGTGGAGACAGCTGCACTCGAGATTGCAGCTCTCCGGGCCGAGGTATCAACTCGGGAGTTTCCCTTGCTGTGGAGAGCATGCAAATCCGCAGCACTGAGGAGAAGTGAGAGCAGAAGAACTACAGGACTAAAAACGAAGTTATCCAAGCCTTCGCTTTGGGATGAATAAAAGTTTTAGGGAACCACACTCCCCTTAAGAATGTGTGTCATTCTGAGATATGTCTAGAAATTCGTACATACTGATTTTCGGATGTTTTTATTACATACACTCAGAAATACAGGAAAAGTCTTTTTGCTTCATTTTATTTGAGTTCATTTTTAGTTTGTATTTTTTTTATCTCCAATGCAATTGCTTTACTATGATTTTCATTTCTTACTGAGAATGTTACAGTATGGTGTATTTCACAGAATTCGGCGTCATAAGTCAACAGCTCTTTCATTGACTTCATATGTAAACTAATTTAATCATACCTTACTCAACATGTAAATAAGTTACTTGAAGGCAATTCAAAGATATTTCTTATTTTGAAATTTATACTACTTTTTAAATTGATAAAGTATTTCTTGAGTACTTAAAAATCAGAGGTTTTGTTCATTTTCAACAGTTCCCAGGTTATGAAGGACCCAATCTGTGTTGGGTTACAACCTTTTGCTTTTATAAAGAAATCTTTTGTTACACAGTTTTTATTTTTGTCAAAAGATCCTATTCTTTCATTCTTCTTTTTATTGAGGTTCTTTTGTGTTCAGAGTTGTTTTTGCAATTCTGTCCTTGAGACTTGTTTTTAAGCTTAATTTAAAATATAACCAATAACATACAAAAAAAAAAAAACAGTGGAGTGCTGGTAAAAATACAATGTTATGAGAAAACTGAAGATCTTGTGCTCAGTACATTTAACAAATAGAATATGAGCAGCACCCCAAAAGCCTAGCTGTTCCCCTTTCTGGTCATGACTTCTACTATCTTGACTTAAAATGTATGCTTTAAATTCACTTATTTTGGACCTAATTTTATTAAAATGCAAGTATGACATATCTGGTTTCTTTCATTCAGTGCTTTGCTTATGGGAGTCACATGTTCATATGTAACTAGATTTTCTGTGTAATAGCACATAGCGTAACTTCAGTATTCATTCTTACCTGGGTTGATATTCAAGAATTTTCCATTTCAGAGATGTTTGAAACATTTAAAAAAGTATTTTTAAATAAAAATCACAACTACAGAGAGATACCAACCATCTTATCCCAGTTGTAACAAATTTTGTGAAGAAATCCAGAATACAACGAATGCTGGTGAAGAGGAAAAACTCCTACAGTGCTGGTGGTTTTGTGAACTAATGAAGCCATTACAGGTGACAGTGGGGTTTCCTCAAAAACAAAATATAACTGGCCAGGGATTTAGCTCAGGTGGTACACCTATTTTGGAAGCACAAGGGCCTGAGTTTTCAATCCCTGATACAGAAAAAATATATATATATATGATATATATATGATATATAGTATATTGGTATGCATATATATATATGGTATATATGATACATATACGGTCTGTTATTTAATCCAGCCGCACCACTTCTTGGTATATATGGAAGCAATTAAAGTCACCACTCCATAGACATCTGAATACCATTGTTTATTGCACTATAATATACAGTAGCCAAAGTACAATATACAGTATGAAATGAGCTTGGGTGCCCATAACACAGCCACCATATATGCACATGTATTGGGCCATCAGAAAGAATGACATTTTGTCATTTGCAAGAAGTAGCATGGCTCTAGGGCTCATTACACTGTGCAATAAGGCAGACTCAGAAAGGCAGATAACACAGGATCTTCTTAATACGTGGAAACTAAAAAGAAGTCAAGAGGAAAGCAGAAGGGAGACTGTGTTAGACAAGGGGAAAGGATGTGTGAGAGAAAGAGAAGGTGCAAAGGTTCGTAATAGTGGCATGGATATGATTGAGACATGTTAGACATGTAGAATCCCTTTGCAGAAAACCTTGTGAAAATGTAACTTCAAGGACAAGAGGGGAGATATTAAGAGATGTATAAATATGGTTCATGCATGAACAAATCCACCAGTGTAAGATCCCTGAGTCTACATGAA
This sequence comes from Thryonomys swinderianus, assembly GCA_004025085.1. Lineage (NCBI taxonomy): Eukaryota > Metazoa > Chordata > Mammalia > Rodentia > Thryonomyidae > Thryonomys > Thryonomys swinderianus. The sequence continues at coordinate 32,189 of PVIC010011611.1, read as the reverse complement.
CAGAACTCCATCAATCTGAACAAAAATTCCAGTATTTTCATTGCATATGCTTACATTTTTTATTGATTGTATGTACACCAAGGAATGGAACTTCTTATTCAAAGGTGACATGACATCTTCTGTAAATATTAACTATTCTTGGACATAAATTTACCACTTTAAAATTCTCCCAGCAAATCTGAGGGCACCATTCTCTGTTTCATTGTCTGGATTCGTCTTTATTTTAGCTACTCTGATTGATCATAGAAGTTAATCAAATATGCTTCAATTCATATTTTTTTTGAAAAATGAAGTCTTAATTAATTTTACATATTTGCTGGTAATCTGGATATGCTATAATGATGTATTTTCAAAAGTTTGACTTTTGGCTTCTTGAGTTTTCTGTCATTTATTTACTGCTTTTCATAAAGGAGTTCATTTTCAAAACTATTTGCTTTTCAGTACTGTGAGAGATCACCATCAAATGTCAGGTCAAGATTAATAGAAGAATCTCAAATAAAGATGAAATGTTCCAAGTGGACAGTTGACAAAAGAGACCATGAGGGTAAATATATCATAAAATAATGTTCAGAATACGACACAAAACCAGGATGTTTTGAGAGTAATTGGAGACAGAAAAGGGAAAATATAAAAACAGGCCCTGAAGTAGACTGCACCGAGACCCACAGCAGCAGTTACTGTGGTTACTGGAGAGGGACCGGCCGGTCTCTCCTCTGATGCTTCTGCAAACCTTCGAAGGACACGCTGAACTCGAGGTTCCTGGCTAGTGTCTGTTCTGTCTTGCTGTGCCAGCACCAAATACAACCTCAAAATTACCACTGACCTGAGCTGCGCTTGGTACTAATCTCTTCAGCCCCACTGTTTCTCTTCTGTTTACAACTTTCGCATGGAAATGTTAGCACCTGGGGAATCTTCTTCAGTGTTACATCCCAGTGGTTCCTTCTCTGGACTTCATCCTTAGGGATGTCTTCACACACTCTGGCTTTGAGTGACATCTTCTAAACATCCTTCTATGTATTCTCAGACATATCTTTAGTTGTCCCTCTTTAAAAATTTACTCACAGAAGAGTTAATGAGATAGTTTCTGAGAGTTTGCCACACAGACACTCTTCTGATACAGATTAGATGCAGATCCATCCTTTCCTCCTGTGTCCGCTCATGCCCACCTGGCTTCCACACAAAGAGCAGCGGCAGGAACAAGACCAGCCTCAAATTCTTCTCTTCTTTCTCACTTTTCTACTCATCTGCTCCTTCCTCATCCCCGCTTTTGTTCTGATTCTGCTTCCTCAGTTATTTTTCTATTCATCCTACTTCAGCAATATCTGCCTCATAGTTTCCTTCACTGTTCAGAGTAACTCTGAACCATTTCTGGAAAGACATACTTCAAGTCCACTTTCCATGTCAACCCGGACATCTCTGTTTTTCAGGTCTCTGATCAAATGTCATCTCATCAGAAAAATATTGATGCATTTTGGCATCTGAAATATCATCTCCATTTTATTCTTTCACATTATTTTGTATTTTTCAGTCTTATAATTATGAAATCATGCTCTGGGTGATGTATTTGCCTCACCGTTGCAAGTTTAGGGGCAGACTTGGAGGTAAGGTACGCACTTTGGTACTGGACGACACCCACACTCAAGCCAAATGACTTAATACCAGGAACCCAAGCAAAAGTGCTTTGAGTTTATCCAGATATGGGACAAAGAGAATTTGAAATGTGACAGTGGAGAGGCTGAGGTTTCCCCACACAGGCAAAACTGAGATGGAGGCAGAGCTTCTGGTGAGACCATCCTGAGAAGAGATGAGACATTTTGTGGGTTTCTACTTCAGAGAAGACATAGCCACTGACTCCATAAACCACAGAGAGAGAGAGAATGAGAAATGAATATTTGAAATGATACGAGTATTAGGAACCGGAGGGAAGTGTCATATTTGTTGGTAGGATTGGTTTTCCTAACTTTGTAAGATATTCAACATCCTTAATGTAAATACTTCATTCCGGAGAGCGCTGCCCTTCAGGGAAAGGGGAGATGCTAACAAAAATTACAGTTTCTGGAACCAGGCACTTTGGTGTATTCTTACATAAAAAGCTTAACAATGAGAAACCAATAGGAAAAGTATAGGATTTATCTCAGAATTGATAAAATGCCATTAACTCTGTCTCATGAAAGTGTACTCATCACTCAGAATGTTCAGATATGAATATAGTGTATTAGTCAATTCTTCAGGGATTCCAAGTTCAATGAAACTAATGAAAAAAATCAATTTGGCCTGGAGAAATTTTTTTTTTTTTTGAGACAGGGTCTTACTTTGACTGGCCTTGACCTCACCATGTAGCCAGGCAAGCTTTGAACTCAGCAATCCTCCTGTCTCTGCCTCCGTAGTGCTGGGATTACAGGCGTGAACCACCATGCCCGGCACTGTGGTATGTGATATTGATGGCTGGTGGGCGTGAGTCACCATGCCCAGCATTGTATGTAGTTACAGGGGATCAAACTCAGGACCTTGCCCTTGCAAGGCAGGTGCCGGAACCACTGAGCTAAATTTCCGGCCCAGGAGAAATTTTAATTCATTGATTTGGACCATAAAATTTGAGCGGATTTCATAAAAGTTAACCAGAACTTAAAATTACTTGTACATATTAGGACAGATAAACAACATTAATGGTAAACTTACTCAATAAACCTGTAGTTTGAATCATACAAATATTAATTTCTGAAATTTGGCAAAGAATCATGAAATCCAAGATGAGCAATGGGTTAAAAAGTGTATAGAAACTTTGTTTGTATTTTCAGTATTTTTAAAAGTATGACATGGTAGCAAATTAATTTTTTTAAAAAATTGCCAAGTAAAACTATTTTCCTATTAACAGTGCAGCTCTTGTATTACAAGTGACAGAGCATTTGACTAAATAATCCTGCAATATCTTATAAAATATAAACTCACGTCAGTTATAGTTTAATACTATATCTTAAAATACTAGATTTAAATCCTTCCATGTTTTTAATAACATGATCTGCACAAGTTGCAAAAGTAATTTATGGTGATTTTCTATGAGTGTTTTGTTTGTGTGTTTTTTCTCTTCATTTTTGTTACTGTGGACACAATAGTAAGTATCAAGAAGCAGCATGGACATAGTGGACTCAAAGTAAATTTCCAAAGCCCAAGCAAAGAGCTCCTGAAACTTTAAAACTTATGAAACTCTCTGGACAAGGAATCAATGTAACCACATGTCTAGTCTTTCACTTTTCATGCATATCTTTTTAAAATTGAGTTCTTTATTGGAACTTTAATTAATTAACTAATTAATTATTTTTTGCTATACCCGGGATCTTACATTGGCCCTTGTGCCTCAAAGGTTGGCACGGTACCACTTGATCTAAATCCCCAGCCCTTTATTGGTACATTTTATATACAGCTAATGATCACACCCAACATTAGGAAATGTGTACCAGTATATGACACGAATTAACACTCCATTTTTACCCATATCCCTACCCACCCTGCAACTCCCCACCTTTTTCTTTTTTTAAATTCATGCATGTCTTGAGTCCTTAATTTCTGTCATGGAGTCCAGCAATAACAGGCAAAACTTTTACCCTGAGCCTAAAAACATTGTTAGAAATCCTATGTATTCTTCCTTTCCCCATATCATGAAACTGCCCTGGTAGCTTTTAAGAACATCTTGTATGCTTCTAATGGACTTTTTAGTCCATGGGAGTAATTGCAAGTGTTTTGTGTGGAGGATTTTGGATGGATTTTATTTCTTTATTCTTCCAATATGGTGCTTAAAAGCTAATGCTCATAAATTGCTAATCAGCTAGCGTAATTCTTTAAGATTCTGTACATCATGTTCTCTTCTGCTGATTCATTTTAGTTTTTTCACTAATTCATTTTAAAATAAAACATATAATGGGCATTTATTCTGCCTAACATATCTTTTTTTTTAAGACATAGCACTTACTCTTACCTATTAGAATCAGCTCCAAATGTATCAAGGGAAACAACAAACGAGTGGTTGGGTCCTGAAACAAAGCTGTTGCAGATTTGTAAAAATATACATGATTTCTACATCTGATAAAAATTATGCAGAGTATGAATTTATAAAAAATGATTCACGCAAAATAATCACATGTAAATCAGCTACTTTCTATCGATAGACCAAAAGCCAAATATAATGGACTGTTCTTTACTCTCTCTCTCTCTCTCTCTCTCTCTCTCTCTCTCTCTCTCTATATATATATATATATATATATATATGTATGTATGTATGTATGTGTGTGTGTGTTTGTGTTAAAATACATTATTTTAGCCTCTTTTGAACTCAGTCCTCTTTAATAGTCCTATTAATTCTCTTCACTTTTTGTTTTATGTTTATCATAATTCATTATTTACAGGTACCTTTTTTAGCATTTTTTTTTTTTGAGACAGGGTCTTGCTTTGTAGTTCAGGCTGGATCTGAGCTCACTATGTAGTCCAGGCAAATCTCAAACTCAGCAATCCTCCTGTCTCTGCCGCCCAAGTGCTGGGATTACAGGCGTGAGCCACCACGCCCGGCACTGTGGTATGTGGTATGTGGTATTGATTGCTGGTGAGTGTGAGTCTCCATGCCCAGCATTGTATGTGGTTACCAGGGATTGAACTCAGGACCTTGCACTTGCAAGGCAGGCACTGGAACCACTGAGCTAATCCTCTGGCCCCCTTTTTAGCATTTTAAAACTCAACCATGTCATTCTTTCTTGTTCTTAAACTATTTTTGTTATATTCCTAATTTAGTCATCCTCCCTTCCGTGTTGTTCCCAGCATTTATGAACATGAACAGCAAGACTGGCTCTGTAGGTCCAGACTGGGGCTGCATCAGAGGGATGTGTTCATTTTAGATTGATTTCTTGATATATATTTCAGTCTCCATCACAATAGCCATGAATGTCATCAGTGAGATCTGCTAGTAGATCTCTATGAGAGTAGATTTCAGTTTCACTGGAAACATTTGAATTGACAAATAATAATTTCTGTCTGGAGCAATCTTATTTGGGAAAATTAGTTGGATAGTTGGGACTATGACTGGCCGAGCTTTCCTGCCTAAAGACCAACTAGGACATACCTGGACCTTATGACTTTACTCTTTATCTTTACCTCTGAATCCAAATGGTCCCACATGCTATGGTGTTCCAGAGCAGATCTAGACTGCGACCTTCACGAATATAATTCATTATCATTCTACGATGTAAGAACATGCTGCCCTCTGAGTGACCAGTTGAGCTGTTACATTTTCTACTCCTGATGTCCCAAAACTACTGCCCTCTGAATGACCTTTAACACTTCAGGCTCCAGAGGTACTGAATAAAAGGTGTGACAAGCTCAGTTCTGCTGTCTTTGCTACGGGGAGGATCAGGCCTAAGCTCAGCTTCTTCTCTAAGTCTTATTTCTGCCTATTTATTAATTATTTTTGCCTTGTGCTATCAGACTCATGGAGACTAGAACTTAACTTCAAAGGTTCTGTTATGTTCCCTTCTCCTGTTCTCTATAAATTCCAGTAAGGAAGAAGTGCTTATTGAGTCGAACAGTCTGAAACTTTCAGGCTCTTTTGAAGTAAAGTCCTGAAAAGCAAGATTCTAAGATGAAAAATAATCAATCTACAGCACTATCAAAGAAAATGGGCCAAAATCTATTTTTGAAACTTAATTCATATCTGAACTCTAAATCATACAAGCTTCAATTATTAAGTTCTATGTGGGTTAATGTTTTGAAATGAAGAATTTGCCTCTTAATGTGAAGCATGCAGTTTATCATAAAGTCGATGAGGGAATGTCCTTGGCTTTGTTACTCTCCAGAGAAGCTAGTTCATTTTTTGTGCTGTGCAGCACATATTAAAGAGAGAAATTTTTAAAAGTACATTTCCCGTATGAAGTGATGTCAGAATACTAATAGTTTCAAGTAGCACAGTTTCTCATAAAGCATTGCGTTCTAAGCACTAATCACTTTTCTGGAAATTCAAGTAGTCTATACAGAAGATCTTTAAGTTTTTTAATACTCACTAGAAAAATTGGAGATGTATTTTTAAAATTTTAAACATTACTGAAGTGACCTCTATAACAATAAAATTTTCAAAGAATGTAAGCTTAACTGTAATGAGATATAAAAGAGGTGTTACATTTAAAAATAAAATAAGTTTATTTCTAGAGTTCTCCGAACAAGGTAGTATAATTTTAATTTGAGTAAAAAAGACCAAAAATTATTTCAGCTAAAATATTTGTACCCTTTAAACAGTGAAATTTTATAACTAGTTAATGGAAATACATAATTTTTACATATCTGTTAATTTACATCTTTTTGAAATAGCTTTATTAACAATATTTTGTAAAATAAGAAGCAAGAAGAAGCCAGGTGTGGTGGCACACACCTATAAGAGCAACACTCAGGAGGCTGAGGCAGGAGGATCACCTTTAGTATGAGGCTAAGGTCAGCTCTGTAGCAAGTCTAAGGCCATCTTGGACTACACTGCAAAACCCTGTCTTAAAACAAACAAACAAACAAACAAACAAAAAACTAGAATAAGTGAAAGGTGTTTGTTAGTTTCAGAATTTCTATTTAAAAAATTATTTCATTCTTTCTTCTATTTATGAAAGAAGGTTTTTATGTATATTTACTTCTATCCTCTTCCCAAAGCTGATAAGGAAAAGCTGTCATAGCCTCCTTGAAGGGCTGGAATCCTCTGTTTAAGCTGTGTCATATTCTATGGATCAGCTAACATTCTCATGTTAATGGACAGAAGGAATATTTCAGCGTATGTTGTTAGCAGGCTTGGTCCGTAGATGGATGGAACAAAACAGAAACAATGTGGGAGAAGAACCTGCTGAGGGACTGTCCATGTGACATCTGTCTAGTGGCTGTGAAGCACAGAGAAAGAGAAGAACAAGGGAGAAAATATACCTCTTTCCAGGTCAGACCCTCAGTGCTCTGTCTCATTCTTTACTTGGTCTCATGCCTGAACAACACAGTCAGCTATGAACTCATGCGAAGTCTAATCCATTGACAATTACAGGGATGCTGTGATCCAATCCTCTTTCAAACACATAGGAATTTGGGGGGACATTTTAGATCTGAATCACAAAGCAAGCTTTTGTTGACTTTTCAGTTTGTTTTTTCTTGTGTCTGAAAAAATTACATTGCGAACAGCATTGTGGCCACTGTGAGAACAGAAGGTAATTTCATTAAGATTGGGGTGAGCAACATTAGACTAACTGGACCACAAGATCTAGTCTAATTGGCCAGCACATGACTAAGTGGATTACTGCCACAAATCTGTCACAGTGGGGTTACTGATGTTAGAAATAATTGTTCCATGGATTTAGGTGTTGGAATTATTATGAGCCATCTTGAGGGGAATGTTGTCCCACGTAATTGTCACTAGGAATGTGACCAGTTCGTACAGGGGATGTGAGTTGCTAACATTGGTACTACCTGTGTGAGGTCATCTGAGCCTGGCTGAGTTACACTGCAGGTAAGGAGATGTCCATTACCCTTTTCCACAGATATTTGTATTGACAATACAGTAAGGATGACTGCAAGCACTTAGCCCAGTAAAGATTCCTTCGTTCTATTCCACTGGAATCACAGACTGGTTTTATGTGAAATTCCTTGTGAATTCTAGAATAAAAGTGAAACGGAGCCCTAAGCAATAACACAAACGATTCCTTGCTATTCACGATCAGTAGAAGATCTGAAGGAAAACAGAAAGGGAACAAACAGCCAGCTGTCCTTACCAGGCTGTGACACTTAGGTAGGGTAGGAGGGGGATGTTGTGAGGGACCATAGGGGCCTGCAGGCGGGAAGGAACCAGTGGTGGTGAGTGGCTTGTGTCAGGGAAGAGGGCTGACATGCAGAGTAAGACTGACTGGAAAGCGGTCTTCCTGTTTTATTGCGTCTATAATGTGAGTGAGCTGACACATATAACAGGTGATATTGGAGAGGAGAGCAGAAACATTAGTGAGTCTGAGATCTGACAAGGGAATCCACAGGGTTCTTGTTCCAAGAACAAAACCTTCATCCTTTGGGGCAAATCACTTGTGACCTCATTGGCTTAGCCTCAGTTTCCTGAAAATCCACCTACCTCATGGCACTGCCTGTGTCTACAGCCTTGATATGACTTCTTGTAAGGTGCCTGCCTGGGGTTAGTCCTCTTTAGAACAGCTTTTGTTTGTTTGTTTTGTTTAATTGAGATTATTGGTACATTTTAAGCATACACTATTTCACATTCATCATTCAGAATTTCTACTTCTCCATGACATATCTTGATTCTTATTTTTTCCATTGCCCCGCCCTTCCTTCAATTTCTGCAGCTGCCATATGAATAAGTTCTTTCTGTTTTTGCTTTCCCTTCTTCATTTCCCCCATTCCCATTCCCTTTAATGTTTTTTTTCCTGTTTCACAATGCCTATCATACATTCTAGACCTCATTTACATCTTCAGTTTCTCACACTAGAGAAATGATATGATATTTACACATGTGTGTCCTATTTATTCTACATATGAGTATGGTCTTGATGTGCATCCATTTAGCTATAAATGTCTCTAGTTTATCATTCCTTATACTTGAGTAATACTCCATTTTATATTTTTAAAAAATCATCTTTATCCAGTCTCCAGTTAATGGACATTTGGGATGTTTCCAATATTTAGCTATCAAACACCATGCTGCTATAAACATGGGTGCACATATATAACTGTGGTATGATGCTTTTAATGTTTTCATGAATATATCCAGCAGGAACAGGACAAGGATGTTACTATCACCACTTTTGTTCGATATAGTTCTGGAAATACTAGCCATAGTAATTAGACAAGGGAAAGAAGTAAAAAGTATAAAAATAGGAAGAGAAGAAATTAAACTGTCATTATATGCTGCTGACATGATTCTCAATATAGAAAACCGCAAATATTCCATCACAAGACTGCTAGACTTAATTTCTAGATTCAGTAGGCCACCTGGATATAAGATCAACACTTAAAAATCAGTAGCCTTGTTGTAGACAAATAAGAGACACATTTAGAGAGAAATTGCAAAAAATTTCCTTTCACAACAGCATCCCCAAAAATGAAATACTTAGGAATCCATCTAATGAAGGAAATAAAAGACTTCTACTTTTAAAATTACACTCTCAGAATGGCTTTTATGACTTTTCATTTGAAAACATGTGTTTGATATAAGGTCCACGGAGTTTGCCAATAGCACTGATGAGGAGAAAGTAAAGGCTCTTACAGGAAGACTCAAGATTCAGTTCTCAGTGATGCTGCCTCCCTCAGGCTGTGCCTTTCACATTGTGGCTGCCCAGTGATGTGCCAGGAATTTATGGAGGAAAGGCAGCATGATTAGGCAAATACTGTTTGCAAGGATTTATTATATATTTTTAAGTAATATAGCCAGAAGGGTCTGAAAGTTCCTAGCACATAGAAACAGTAAGTGTTGGACAAACAGAGAGGCCACCTGCCCTTCCTGATTATCACACTTTTATACACATGTAGAGTTATCACAGAACATATACCTTATAAAGGTACATCACGTATACCTTATAAAGAAGTCCAGACAATGCTTTGTCAGTTATTTCAAAACATAAGCTTTAATTTCAGCAATTAGCTTTTTCATCATTGCAAATGACTAGAGTTGATAGGGACAACATAACTTTTGGATACAAGAAGAATTCATAGAATTTCTTGGGTGACTTTGTCAATGAAACACACCCTTCAGTCTCTCGAAAGAGCCAGTAAAAGTCTCCCTGTAGTAAGTACTTGTAAATAAAGTTCAATGGTAGCTGTGAGACTTTTATAGGAGAAAGTGTAAGTGAGAAAGAGGAAGTAGATATGATAGTGAGAAGACATTCTTATCCATGAGATCTTTAGAGCTGAATAAAATCTGATTTCCAGGAGGAAGGAGGGACTCGCCTGCTGGAGGTGAATATCCTGCTTGCCTCCCTTGCAGCTTTAGTAGACATCTATTTTCAGCAGTTGGCCAAGAAGACACTGCATTTTCCAGACAGGAGCTAAAGTTTTCTCATCAGTATTGTCCAGTAATAATTCTGTGAAGACTAGACTCAGCGTCAGGGAGAGAGAGACCAGTCAGCCTTGTGGATGCTTCAAGAAATACCATGTGATAGAGTAACACATCTAATTTGTTTTCTTTTGGCTTTTTCATGCTAAGGGACTTTTGAGATGAAAGAGACTAAGTTCCTCAATTAGGGTCTTAAAGCAGATTAAAGATCTGATCTGACAGTTGTAAGAGTGGAAGAGCTTTAGAAGCTTCTAGTCCAGCATATCCATCAGTAAGTGAATTTCCTTTTCCTTCCAGGTTTGTGCAGAATATGAATCTCTGTCTTAGAAACAACTGTCATCTTGGCAGTACCAAGGTTGCTGAGAGACCACCCTACTTGATTTCCAACTTTGCCTTGTGTCCTCAGTAAGGTCACTTTGTGGATTTTTTCTGAAATGTTAGCTGCAAATCATATCGATTTTCTTTAACTATGTTAACTATGATGTTTTCAGGCAAAGATGCCTGTTTGATGATTTCTATAGGAGCCACAGATCAAGCAATTTGGGCTGACTTTGGCTTCCATGGCTAGTAAATTTTCAAATTGCTTCTGAGAATCTGTGACATACTTTTCCTGAAAATATCCTCTTGAGCTATTGGGATTCCAAGAATCTATTAAAAAAAAAAAAGAACTCTGAATGGCAAGGTAGCGTTTCTGAACGTTAAGGAAAGGATTGTCCAGTCTTGAAAGTCAGTGACTTGGTCATGAAGCTGTCTTTCATTTCAGGGAGGAGAAGGAAGGAGGGGAGAGAGTCAGAGTCTAACAGTGGCCAGTTGTGGTCTGAGGAAGATCAGCAGCCTCAGAAAGTCTAAGCTAACACAGCAGCATGGTCTGTGTCCCCAGGAGAAGGGCATGATGGCTGAGGTACACAGGGTCCAGGCTGGGACTTACTTGTACATGGTCAGGTGAGACTTGAGCCAATTCGCAGTTGTTGCAACTGCTCAAAAAGAAAATGTGGCCGGGTGTGGTGGCTCACACCTGTAATCCCAGCACTCGGGAGGCAGAGGCAGGAGGATTGCTGAGTTCAAGGCTTGCCTGGGCTACATAGTGAGCTCAGAGCCAGCCTGAACTACAAAGTGAGACCCTGTCTCAAAAAAATAAATAAATAAATAAAATAAAGAAAATGCAAAAGCTTGAGCTACAAGATTTGGAGTCAGACTAACATGTCAGAATGATCTTGGGATTTTCACTGCTGTTTGAACTAGAACCCATAAGAGGTGCCCTGAATTTTTCTAAGGGAATAGAAAGAACAACATATAATTGGAGGAAGAAGGTAGAACAGGAACACCAGAAAAGGTTTGCAAAGGAGCCAGAAATTCCTGCTTGAGAGTGAGAAAGCCTCCATGGGCAAAGAGCCAAGAAGACTTGCACTGAGGTAGATTTCCTGCTTATCACAAAAGAGCAAGGATTTCCACTTAACATCTTAGATTAAGTCTCCACTCACAAGACCCAGTCACACTTCTGTTTAGGAACTTCCACAGCCATACCTTCCAGAACCAAGGCAACTTCTGCCCAATTAGAAAAATGCCAACAATGGTGCTGGTGAGACAATGAGGCTGGGAAGAAGCCCTTGAGGTTGATGGGCACAGCTTCCGGAATTGCAACTGCAAACAGCTGAGCAGAGCAAGGGTCAGAAATGCGACCCGCCATCCGTGGCCCACTTTCCTTCCTGGGAGAAGGAGGTTTTTCTTCCACAGGTTAGAGCGAGGGAAGATGGAGAGAACCAGTAGCTGCCCGAGAGGGGCGAGCAAGGAGCAACGGTCTGTGGTACACAGGGCAGAGTCCAAGGGACAAGGTGGGGAGGAAAAGGCATCTGAATCCTGTCCAGACAGGGCAGAGGTTAAAGACAGCGAATGTGAGAGCTCGCTCATCACCTTTTCTGCCCTTAGGTTGCTTCCTGTGGCCACTGCACTTCAGTCAATGGAGACGGGCCACCCACTGTCTGTAGGATTTCAATTGTTGAAGTGATGGGGAGCGCGGGCAGGCTCTTCTCCCTTTAGTTTGCCCTTTGCAAGATGACAAATGTGTCAATTAGCCACGTCACATTTCTCAAAGGCAGGAGGTCATTTACTGTCATCTGGTGTATGACAAGCCAATCTCATGGTCCTGTGTCCTGGAGCCCTCCTGACAGCCAATAAAACTGGAAACTCACACCTGCACCTACTTTTTCTTTTTCTGTCACTAAGGATTGTTTGTAGAAGGTTAGGAAAATTTCTTCCTAGTATCCAGTGTGGATATTATGAGAATAACATCTGGAAACTGTCACCACCCTAGAAGTGAGAGTTTAGAGAGATACTCTGAAAGATGCAATTATGAAAACAGGGGCCCTGGGTTAAACACACAGCAGAAACAATCAGAGGTAGGAAAGTACTTTTGTTTTCTCCTGCCGCTGTCCACATTTCTTTCCATGCCTCCATCTGCAGCGTTCTTACAAGGATGCACATTGCGATAGAGGGAGACACAGCAGAGGTGAAAACTGAGGTTTGGCCCTCCTGGAGCAAAGTGCAGAGAGGGAGAAGACAGAAAATTAACACAATCAGCAAAGTCTTAATACTCTCCTTGTCCTTTTTTTTTTCTTGAATGTTACTGTGAAAAACTGTAAACCACAAAAGAGTGGAAAGTCCTGGAGGAGGAATATCAAAGCTCTCTGGATTCTCCCTTCTGTAGCTGTCATTTGGGCATTTTCTCACAGAAAATGCCATTTGGGCTCTTTCACAGACCTGCTCATTCATATCTTTGAAGTTCTGCATTTCAAAGATGATTACAGTTGCCAGTATATTTCCAGACTGAACTGAATGCTTAGCTATACACAGCAAACAATTACTAATTGAGGATTGATTATGTATGTGTTTATTTTTTAAAAATATGTAACTCTTGCCAGGCATGGTGGCTCACCTTTGTAATTTCAGCACTCAGGAGGCAGAGGCAGGAGGATTCCTGTGAGTTCAAGGCTCACCTGAGCTACATAGTGAGCTCACGGTCACCCTGAACTACAAAGTGAGACTCGGTCTCAAAAAAAATGCAGCTCTTAAATATATAATCCCATAAATTTTTACAAATGCTTCCCAAAGTCTGACCAAGATAATTACTGGCTCTTAGAAACAGCTATCCAGAGTAAAAACTAAACAAATTAAAGAGAAGTTTAGGATAATATAGCCCATTTATTTTAAAACAATACAATTTACAAAAACCATGCTGGTTGTTGGAAATATTTTTTTAATATTTTCTGTTCTAAGGACTGAACCCAATCTTCTAAGCTGTGTCAGTTTGTTGTTGTTGTTGTTGTTACATGTTCTTTTGCTTTGCAACATGATCTTTCAAGATCACTAAGGTGCCTATGCTGGGACTGAGATGAGATCCTTCTGACTCAGCTTCCTATACTGTCAAAGTTATAGACTTGCATCAGCTCTTCACTTTGAGTACTGTTTTCATTTATCAAAATTGAGAGAATTTTTTGTACTAACTCAAGAGGCACAAATGTTACTGTGGTATGATCCTGCATGGAGCACATGACATGGAGACCTAGGAAGAAGGAGAAGCTGCATACAGCTCCGGTCAGTGGGCCTCTGTGGGTCATGTCATCGTCTTGTCTACAATCCAGAATCCACTGTGATGTGGTAGGAAACACTGCTGAAGCTCTCTCAGGGAGACTGACAGCTGCTATCACCCAAGGAAGCCGCATATTTTTTCCTTCTTCTCCCTCTGTTTCTATCCTTAGTGACAGTGTTTTAGGGGTACAGCAGGGATTAAACCAGGATATTGTGCATTCACTAGACAGCGAGCTCTACACTGGCCCTAAATTAGTGACTTTCTTCTTGACACAGATGGGAAAAATGATTCCAGATTTGTTAGATTCATTTATTCTTAATATTCAAGGAAACACAATTTATATGGCAAATAACTGAATTTGGTAATAAAAATACTATTATTATTATTATGTCTTTAATTATCATTGGATATCATGTCTAAATTACTTCAATTTACTAAGGAAAAGCAGCCAACTTTCACCTGTCTTGGGACTATTGATGTTGAAAAAATATCCTGCCACCATCTTCTTTTGCACACACATCTCAAGGATGACCTACCTCACCACCGAGGTGCAGAGAAGATGCACACTGGGAGCGAAACCAGCATGATTGTGCAGAGATGCCTGTTTGTGCTTAGGAGCGCAGACCTGCTTTCTTGTCAGCATCTGCATCGCTGGTCCAGGGCCGCAGAACAGAGGCCCACACCGGATGTCTGATCTAGCAAGATTTATTTTCTCATGGAGCTGGAGGCTGAAATCAGAGGGTGCCGGTGACCACGCTGCTAGCAGCTGTCTTCTGCTCTCCTTCTCTTAGTCTTTGCCCCAAGACAGTCAGTGTCCACATTTCTTCCTCTTACAAGAACATCTCATATTACACTGGGGCCCTTGTTAATGACGTCTTTTTAAACTTAGCCATGCCTTTCTAGACACAAGCTTCCCTAATGTTATGTTCCCAGCATCCAGGAGTCAGAACCCCAATATAGAATTTTATGGGAAAACAGTTCAGTCCATAGGCCAGTCCATTGCTACATAATTCCTAAGCCATTCACATGCAGCCTCTGCTTTGCATAATTCCTTCAAAAATGCTTTTTATGTTCATTGTGTCATGTTAATAGAATTCAATACAATACCTGATTCTTTTATGTGGATAATTGTTTCAATTGAATATATAATTAAATTATGAATCGGGTGTCATCAGTAATGTGGAAAAGACAGATTTTCTCCAGGGATATTAAACAGAAAGCTAACATGTATGGATAGATAGATAGATAGATAGATAGATAGATAGATAGATAGATATAGATATATAGAGATATATATATATATATATCCCTCTTTAACGGTTTAACAAGGTTAAAATAATTGAACTGTATCCAATTCTCTAGAGAACTGAACTACAAATGCTCAGAGGCATATGGCTAGAGTCATTTTTATATGGCTAGAGTCATTTTTAGGCTGAATTTTAAAGCAGGACAAATCTCTCCAAACACTGGACCAAGAAAATTGGATATGCCCTAACAAGCAAAGAGGACCCAATGGTGTTATTTACAGCATTTCTTAATATATGAACTAGTCAAGCATTTGGCTATGATCAAATATATTTATAATGCATTTTGCCTGTTTAAAGGAGTAAACACCTACTTGGGTAAACCTACTCTCAAAGGTTTTCTCTGCATAAAAATAAGCATCCATACAGAATTTAAAGAAAACTCTCAATGCCTTTGAAATACATTTATAATTTCAAATAGCAGTTTTTATGAAGAATCTGAAGACAGCAATGGTATATAAATTCAATGTTTTTCTTATCTTTCACTCTCAAATTGTGTTTCAAAAAGATTTGCCTGAATAATTGCTTTCTCTACTCCAGTCAACATTTTTCTCCATTCATTGTAAATAAAGAGCCTAATGCACATAACTAATCTTGGCTATAGATATTGAAGTCCATACAACACATAAATCTTTCTTGTTTGGGGCATGAGACCAAATAATTCTGGAGTATTTTTTGCTTTGTGTGAGAATTTCAAATTATTATTAGGTATAAAAGTAATTATGAAATAAGTGCAAATTATATATGTTTAATAATCATCATGGTAATCAAGTGTTTAGTTATTAGAACAATATATATTTTTAATCTTTGCTTACTCAATTTAGAACATAATGCTATAGCCAAGAGTGAATATTTAAATAAAGGTGTTAAAAAGGTACTAGTGGCAGGACTCCCTGGCGGCCGGGGTCAGGGTGGAAATGAGCAGCATCTTCCTGTTTAATGACTAAAGTTTTCAGTCAAAGAAACAGAACGGAAAATTCCCCCAGCTCTCAGGAAACTGGTGATCATCCAGGAGGTGAAGAGATGACCAAGAATGTCTTTCATGATGATCCATGATCTTCCTGATTTTCCACAAGGATTCTACTTCCTGACTCCATTAAAGGGGGAAAAAAAAAGTCAGTGTAGGTCAGAGGGAGAAGTTGTAGAAAATGGTGTCAGAAACTTGTCAGATCTCTTCAGGCCTCTTCCAGCTGCAGTGGGGGGAACCTGGTCCCAAGCGACAGAACAAGGAGATGCATCAAAGCCCTGTCCTTCTCCAGGCACATGCAAGCTGGCCTGCACTCAGGGCTGACTCCTGTCAGAAGTCACTCCACGTTTCTAGCTTTTGTCTGCATTGACCCACGTAATTACTGCTTTCTGTGTTCATTGCCTTGGTTTTTCTACTGCTGCTACTCCACCTGTCTAGCCTGGCATGTAGTAGTGTTTCAGCGAGAGGAAGCTTTTCCAGGGACATGCCGGCAAACAGTGTAAAGAAACCATAAGTTAAGTGAAATAAATCAGACACACAGAGCTTACATATCACATGGTTTCTTTCATATGAGAAACCCAAAATATAAAGAGTAAAATTAAAGGTAATGGGAAAGCTCATAGATCTTTCACAAAAGGGACAAGAGTGAAGAGACAGAGGATGAAGAGAAGGAAGCCATGCCCAGGGAATGAAAAAACAATTAAGATGTATTGTGTAGTTACAAATTCCCAAATGCTGTGTGTGGTTGTGAGCTGTGTATATAATGTACCAATAAAGAATTCAATTAAAAAAAATTTTAAAAAATAAGATGTATTGTGTATTCAGATCAGTTTCTCACAGGAAAATAGTCATTATGCACTGCAAATATGGACGATAAAGATAAAACTAAAAAGAGGGGAAAAGAAATTTCTACATCTTACCTTTCAGCAGTGACCTTGTCTGAGCTTGAGCTGTGTCTGAGCCGTCCTGTCGTCAACGCACCCTGCACACGCCCTTCTCCCGCTCACTGGCCTTCAGGTCTTCCACGGTACACTGACAAAGGAAGCAGCTTCCCACGCCTCCTGTCTTGCTAGAGGCAGCAGCCACCTGTAGTCACAGAGTGAATTCCTACATTGGAACACTCTGGGGTTCCAAACAAAGGTGAAGTTCAAAATGGAATTATTCCTCTTGTAAACCCTCTTTAATCAACGTTCTTATATATATTCTAGGATGAGCTTCTTCTCATTCTCCGCTTTGGGTATTTTTGTGGAAAGAGCAAAACTAATGCTAGAAATTGGCTATTTTTGCTTAATTCGGGACCTGTGGAGTGAGACACATTTCCGAGCTTTCCTCCTGCAGTCGCCTGCTGTTCTTAAAGACTCCAGCACCGTCAGGAGAGTGTCCCACAGCAGCACTGCACGCAGCACTGCAAATAAAAACCACACCCTGTCAGGCCCCATGCTCGATCCAGGGTGGGTACATTTGGGATGTTTTTTAAAGCAACTAAGAAATAACACATCTAGTAATCAGCACAGGGTTCCTTCATTATTACCATTCTTTATAAAAACTAAGAATTGTGTTCATTTGCTCTTTGATTTTTGAGAAACTCATTTGCATATTTTCCTGATTTCTAGGTGGAAGTCAAAATTTTCATGTATGAATTCAGTAGATTAATAATGAAATTCTATATGTAGAATGAACTTTCTACAAATATAGGTAGATAATTTGCCATATATATAACAAAGGCATATTTTTTCTTATGCATGTATCTAATTTACTGGCAATAATACTGTCAGGACATTCTATTAAAAGGTTGTTGCATAATATGTGGAAGGATCAGGGAAGGAGGGTAAAGTTAGAGAGTGAAAAAAAGAGAAAAAGAATCAAAATGTATTGTTTCCATGGAAACAAAGCTTTTGTACATAAGGGAGATGGATGGAAAAGAAGGAAGCAAAATATATCAAGTACTGGTGCATACATCCTATGATGAATATTATCGTGATAGGCATCTAAAACATATCAATACATGTTTTCCTAAAAAATGAAATATCTTATGTCTATCTCCCCACAGTAATTGTAATCAAGTACTACCACCGTGTCCTAATTTAAACAAATAAAAGAAGCAAAGATTAGTACCCTGGTTAAAACAGAGGAAAGGACAGTGAGGACGTGAAAGTAGGAAATTTCATCATTGGTGAAAAGTCTTACTTTAAGAGCAGAAACAAGTGCACAGTGGGATGGCCATAGGAGGCAGTGATATATTATACATTTCAAAATTGCCAGAAGGGAGAATTATGAATAATCTTACAACAAAGCAGTTTTGACTTTTGACATAATAAATATGGTAATTATTCTAATTCTATCATGACACAATATCTACAAGTGTCCAAATATCATAATGTACTATAAACACATGTATAATTATTGTCAAGTTAAAAAGAAAGAAAAATGATTTTGCATACTACATTGTCAGAGTCATAGCTTACCTACCTGACAGTTCAGCCTTTGTAAAAAGAATCTATTCCTCGGTTCATTCTCTCAGTACTGATTTTTATTTATCCTGCTACGGTCCTTGCTGTCTGTGATCAGACGGGAGCAACCTCCTTCAGCGTGGCTGACTCATTCTCTCTGGGATGTGCCGCTGCTCTGCCCACGGTGATGTCCCGACCTTCTCACACCCTCGCTGGAGGCGCAGCCGCCTCTTGCCAACTCTCGGGATCTAGAGAGATAGTATTCCCCATTCTTTGCTTTCCAGAATGGCTGAAGTAACACATAAATTCTCTGTAAGATTGACTTTCACATATTTGTGAGCTTAGATTAGAGCTGAGGAACATACAATAGATATGTCCAAAAATTAGCGATTGAAATAGTCGGTATATTGACAGAAAGCTATACCCAACCTCTGTTTGGAATCCCTTTTATAGCCAATCTCAGTTGGGACAGCCATGAACAAGTTTGTTGGAATTTTAAAAAACACACCTCTATGCTTTATTCTGTACACACAGTTTTGCCTCTTGCTATTCTTTTTACACATTTATTTCCCTTTAATTTGTAGAGAGAAATTCAGACTTCATAGTCCACATGGGAAAACAAAATGCAGAATTCCAAGTAACAAAATACATGCTGATGAATATAATTAACTGATTCCCTTAGATATTGTTGGCAATGCTTTAAGAATGTATTTAAATTTTCATAGATATTATAATTTTAATTCCTTTTTAAGTAGAAACATTTATTTCTGGCTATTTTCACACAGATATATTTTATTTCCATAATGGCAAAAATTCATTACTGTAAGAAAATGAAGCAGAGAAAGTAAAAGAAAAAAAATAGGGTGGTTCTTTGCTAATTGAGCATTTATTGTGAGTGTGCCTCATTTGGGGGTATAACACATGCTGTTGCTTTAAGGGGATTAGAATATCTTAATGTTATGGTGATCCCTAATGAAATTCATCATTCCATATGTTACTTATGCAATGGAATTTTCTACCAAATCGTATTCAATATCACATACTTTTGTAATCATACATGCACGCATGTGTATAATATCAAAGTGGCTCTAGAATACAGTCAGTATTTTATGATTATGTACAATTTAAGATTTTTAAATAAAAGTATAAACTTATCTTCTAACTTTTTCAATATGCTTTCAAATAATATGCTATTGTTCACTGTTAGTGACCACACAGGAAAAGGTGCTGTTCAAAGAGCAGATCTGGTCTAAACCTAGGACATCTTGCCTGCCAGGAGGGCCTCTGTCTGCCCACAGCCTTTGCACTGTCCTGGGCAATCTGACAACACACATCAGGGGAAGATGAGCACCTCAGGTGGTATTTACAGAGGGCCAGACAGTTCCAGAAAGAGGCACACTGTGAGGCATGCGAGACCTTGGCCACACCGTGCTGGTCCACCTGCAGAGAGAGACCAGTCATTTGGGCCATCACCCCCTTGTGGCTGGATGGAGGGTCTCTGGCAGCAGCAGGGGCTCCAGTGAATGTTCTTGGGTGGCAAATATCCATGCATTTCATCCTATTTCAAAGTTGCGCCCCTATGGCTCCAGAGGGGAGGCCACAGAAGGTGCCATTGGTGTGCTCCCTGGACGTCACACTGTGAAACTGCTTTTGGGTGGCCTTAATGTGTAGCCTTTAGCCTCAGCAGCCTATGACTCTTTGTACAGAGAGTGATAGCATTATAGTCTCCATTTTATAAAGTCCTTCCAGCTCCTTCACCTCCCTGAAGCTCCACCCTACTGAATTTCCACAAGCAAAATCCTTAGAAGGCTATGTGGTTTATGACAGGTTAAGGGTCACCTCACCCTGGCCCTTAGGCACATCCCTGAACCCAAAACTATGTAAGACCATACAAACCTTCCTTTCTTTTGAGCTTCTGCCCCTCTCTGGTACAGGAGCCACTTTACCCCCTTAAATAAAATCTCTTGTTGGGTGACCTTAGTGTGTGGCAAGGTTGTTGGATGCTGCCAGAGCTGTTGGTGACACTTAGTAAGTTTTCCTAGTGAGTCATAGCACATCATTGTGGGTGTGAGGACCTGCCAAACTTGGAATTGCCTCAAAAGTAAGAGAAGTCTTGAAATCACATTTCCTTCAAGTCAGGCAGTCTGCCTAGCTCATGCAGTGATGGAGTGTCCCTCCAATTCTCAGTGATCATTTAACCACAAATGATACTTTTTCTGCAGCTTTGGAACTCCAGACTAATCTGTGACTCATTTGATTTGAACCCTCGCATGGCTACAGGAGGATGAATAACCTTGAATCAACACTTGATTTTTCTCAGACTAATGTACACCCTAGGATGGTTATCATACATTGAAATGTAATTATTGTTTATAAGGTAGCAAAATTCTCCTTCTTTTATAGGGTCACCGGGTTTTGAGAAGGAAAGCACACCTTGCTTGTACAACATTTGGTGGTGAGTACTTTGGTCACCTCCCACTTTTCTGTAGAATTTGAGGAGTCCAGAAGATGTCTTATTAGCAAATGTGTCCTCAACTGACCCCTCTTGTCTCTAACCATAAGCAGCCAGAGTAACCACAGCCATGGTTTGTACACTTTCCCGGGTGTCTCCTTAGAGAAATACTCAAGCTCATTTTGATGAAACTATTTGGCTTCATTCAATTAAGTTTTCTGTCATTATATGATAATATGATCTTTCCTCCTTTTTCCAATAATGTATTCACTTCCCTCGGAGCTCTCACTGAGAGATACCATGTTCATATTTTTGGTAACATTTTACATATGTATGTATGTATGTATGTTTATATATATATATATATACACACACACAGAATATACATATAGAATATAGAGAGCATATATATAGAAAAGTATATATATTATATATGTGTGTGTGTGTGTGTGTGTGTGTGTGTATATATATATATATATATATATTCAACATAACATAGTCTTAGTTTCCTTTTGAGCAGTATATATTATCAAACTTCAAAGCCCCTTTCATCTTGTTACATATTTGTTGTTCAGCAAGATGTAACCCTCTGTTAGTTTCTCTGGGTTCCATTAAAATTTACCAACCCTATGCATAATATAACAGGAATTTAACCTCTTACATTTCTGAAGAACAGAGCAAAACCCACCTGCAAGTCAGGCCCAAGGCCCGCAGTGACTCCTGGAGAGCCCTCCGTTTCTTCCTTGACTGTTGACTGCTGACGGTCCTGGCTGTCACATCACTCTAATCTTTTTTTCCAGTGGTTGTGCTCTTACTTCTCTTCCGAATCCTTTTTTCTGTCTGTCTGCAGGCATCTGTGTGTCCCTCTTACGCATGTATGTGGTTGCACTGAAGGCCCAGCGGGAAGATCTTCAACCTAAATACATGACTTGCACGTGGAGGGGGAAGACTCATAGGTTCTAGAGATTAGAATGTGGACATACCTAGCTTAGTTCAACACACTTCACTTTGGACTTTTAAAACATTTAAGAAGGCTTTCAATGGACTAGTTTATTAGAAGGATGCATTTTCCTCACTAATCATTCAGTTTCAGAAGTACAGTTTTATTTCTACCGGGCCCCTGAACCACCTTTCCCACCAGTTTATCACAGGAAAGAAAACTCTATGGATGTATTTCTCCACTTTAAGTTTCAAATTCTTTTTCCATTTTGAAGAGAAAGATTTTTGAAGGCCTCTCATGTTCATTTTTCTTTTCCCAGATATGTTTTTTATCATCCCACTATTCACTCATGGATGTCTTCGAGGTCACTGAAGTTTTTTTAATCAGTGATGTGTGGTATAAACCATCTCCTATTCTAAGTATGTATTTTTATGAGGAAGAACAAAAATTACTTTTACACAGCCATGAGTAAGCAATGTGTCTGATCTGAACAAAACATGTGCATAATTTATTGTAAAGTAATCATTACAGTAAGAGTCATTGAAGTTATTTCCTTCAAATTATCCCCCCTCATTTTCAACACACATCCCCTGGTTCTTTCCACTTTTTGAAGAGTGTTTTGTGAGTGTATTTCTGAGGTTTGCTAAAAAGTGCTGGTGCCAACTCATAGAAAGGCAGGCTTGTAAAAACAGTGCAGTGTGTCCTCACCCAACCTAGTCACTCATCCAGTAAAGTAGCAAATCCATGGCCAGATGCTGAGTAACATTTGCTCGTGATTCCGGATAATTGGGAGGAGAAGGCAAGAGGCTTGAAAGTCTGAGGCCATTTTGGCAATTTGGTGAGACACGCTCTGAAATGATCTCATACAAAACATAATGATGAAATGAAACAAAATACAAAGGCTGGAGATGAGTTCCACACTCAGTACTACAAACAAAAATGTCCACAGTGCTGTTCGACACAGAGGCTTCGTCATTTATAACTTTTTAATAAAGCATACTAAATCATATTGCTTGGTATAAATTATCACTGACCTCGAAGTGCACAAAATAGGGCTTCAAATAAAAATATGTGTACAGTGAAACCTTATTTTAAGCAAAAACATGCTGCATTTTATATTCTAAATGTTTCCAACTTACTTTTGATGAGATGCACTTTATTTGACAAAATGTATAGATAAAAGATCTCATCAGACTTCCAGCCCACAGAGAGTTACTGCTGTAAGGACACCATAAACTCCATATTGCATGTTAACAGTTCAAGTATTGCTTTGAATTACAACATTTTCAAAAGCTGACTAAAATCTAATGCAGTCTCTTTGAACTGAAGTCATTCCAGTTATTCTCGCAAATATTTTCAAGAGGAGAGGTCATGCAGTAATGTTAAAAATTTTGGACCAAGGACATCATAATGATTCCTCCCTGGTGTTCAGGTATTAAACATGAATTATAGAAAGTGATTATCCTTGTCACCTTGCCTGAAGTAATAATATTCTGATTTTTCCAGGGCTATCAAAAAACCTGCTGTGTCAGAAATGAGTCTGATTTCGGGCTATTCCCCACCACACAGTTGTAAGGTCTTGATTCAAATCACACTTTGAAGATTTTAAGAAACATACAAAGCTAATTTAGAATTTTATGCCACATGTTTAGACTAGGTATTAAACATAGTGTTTGTCTTTTTGATATTTTAAATTGTGGAACTAAATGAACTGGCTGCTGTGAGTTAGGAAACACTGGTATTAACCACAAAAATCATGTAGATGATAGTAAAGAAAATCTGTAGGATTATTTCAAAAAGCTTATAAAATGGAATTCAAAAATAGAACAAGAATGATGTATCTTTTTATAGTATTTATTTCATACTACTTGAGACAGTATGTGAAAAAAGCAATATCTGTAACCCAGTAGCATTTTATAATATTAAGGTAAGATTTACAAAGGTTTATGACATTCAAATAAAGCATACAGAATTATTCTCAACATATAAATAATTAGTATAGCATGCCAAATCTTGTCTAATCTTCCTTTTCACACTCTATTTTGTAATACGCAACATAGATCTCACTGTATTATCTTCTTAAAAAGAGTGTCACATTCCAATCTATTTGTACATATTCCCAGAAATGAAAAGGGCACATTATCTTTTCACTGAAAGCAGCAAAAACACACATCACTTTTCTCTCCTAATGCAACCTATATTTGTAGTAAAAAGAGATAAATTCATTAAAAATAGTGGGTAAATCTAAAGTTTACCATAAAAAATTATTGAATGCAGAGAATGACTGTATTAAAATTGGTGTGTTCTGGTGAAGTTTTATGGAAGAAATTAGAATGTTAAACAGCACAAAAGTCAAAGAGTGGTGCCACCTGGAGAACCAGCATCCAATCAAAAACACAGACCAGTTTAACTCTGGACATGCCCAGCCCTGGTATCTTGGGAGCTGATCAAGGAGTGTTGCTGTCAGCCAGAGCAGTGTGTGTGGCCAGGGTGTGACTGGCAAGGACAGCACCCACGGGAGGATTATAGACAGCAGGTGTTGGGCACTGAGAACCCACAGAAGGAGACAGACCCCGGGGGGTGAGCATTACCTTAACAGGCTTGGGACAAATGCAACTGTATTCACTTTCCCACATAAACACAAACAGGACCATTTTTTCCCCCAAATTCTGAAACAGTTAAATCTACAACCCGAATACCATTGGACAGACCCTTCTAGGTCATGCTCTGAGTGATTTGCCATCTCGAAAAGGCCCCACTTTCCACAAGCACGATCAACTATGAACCCTCAGTGGATTAATCCAGGAGGCACATGAGTGTATGGCGTCACATCTTAGACGTCAAACATACTAGGGAGAGATGGTCAGAGAGGAAGACGACAAAGACAGAGAACAATGGAGAAGGAGTAAGGGAAAGATAGGAAGAGGCTGAAGGAGAAGTGAAAGAAAGATGGAGGAAGAAAAAGAGAAAAGAGAACATGTCAAAAGGCAGAGGATGTGTTTAGGGATGTAGTCATGCAATAATTTGTATGCATCTTTATGGCCAAGTGGAGAATCCAGATCTCTTTCTAAATTTGATTGTTTCCACAGAGCTAAATCGTGTGATCTCATGTACTTTTTAAAATGTCACCCAAGGAATAAACTTGAAGAGCATCAGAAACAGAACAGAGGAGAGGGAGATGAATATTTCAAGTGTTCTAAGGTGAAGGAAGCTGATGGAACTAGCAATAAAAGTGGAGTAGGATACATTTTGGTGTCAAATTAACAATCTAATGGCTAGTGATGTGAAAAATGGTTTAAAAATAGCTACTTCAGTCTGATAAACTGCTAGTAAAGATATTTTCCCATGTAGTTAGTTGTCTTTTAGCAGTGCCAGTGACTTATTTTGCTGTGCAGAAGCTTTTCAGTAGGATGTGATCCCATTTGGTGATTCTTTCTGCTAGTTCTTGTGCTAGAGAGGTTTTATTCATAAAGTCTCTGCCTAAGCCAATGCTCCAAGAGTTTTACCTAATCTGTTTTCCAGCAGGTTTATTGTTTCTGTTTTAATGTTTAAGTCTTGTATCCATTGTGAATTTAGTTCTGTGCATGGTGAAAGAGATAGGTCTAGCTTTAGCTTTTGGCAGGTTGAAGCCCAGTTTTTCCAGCACCATTTGTTAAAGAGGCTGTCTTTCCTCCATTGAGGATGTTTGGCTCCTTTGTCAAAGATAAGGTGGCTTGGTGTATCCGGGGTTATTTCTGCATCTTCTAATCTATTCCACTGGTCCTTGGGTCTGTTACTTTGCCAGTACCATGCAGTTTTTATTACAGTGGCTTTATAGTAGAGTTTTAAATTGGGTATTGTAATACCCCCTGCCATGTCGTGGTTGCTTAGAACTGCTTTTGCTATTCTAGATCTCTTGTGGTTCCAGATGAATTTTTGTATTATTTTTGCTAGCTCTGTGAAGTATACCATTGGAATTTCAATTGGAAATGCATTGAATCTGTATAGTAGTTGTGGGATATAGCCATTTTGACGATGTTGGTTCTCCCTACACAGGAACAAGGGATATCTTTCCATTTTCTGATTTCCCTTTCTATCTCATTTTTCAGAGCTTAAACAGATCAGCCTCCCCAAGTTTAAAGACCCAATTCAAAAATGGGCATCTGAAATGAACAGACACTTCTCAGAGGCAGAAATCAAAGCAGCTAAGAAACATATGAAGAAATGTTCAACATCACTAGTCATTCGAGAGATGCAAATGAAAACTACACTGAGATTTCATCTCACTCCACAAAGAACGGCCGCTATTACAAAATCAACCAACAACAAATGCTGGCGAGGCTGTGGGGAGAAAGGAACACTTCTCCACTGTTGGTGGGATTGTAGACTTGTGCAACCATTGTGGAGATATGTGTGGAGATTTCTCAGAAAACTAGGACCAGGGTTCCCATTTGACCCTGCTATCCCCCTGCTAGGAATATACCCAAAAGAATTTTTAAAAATCACATTGGAAGGACAGATGTACACCCTTGTTTATAGCAGCTTAGTTTGTGATAGCACAGTCTTGGAAACAACCCAAATGCCCATCAACTGGAGAGTGGATAAAGAAGATGTCGTTTTTTAAAATATAAAATGGAGTACTACTCTGCCATAAAGAATGACAATATTGATTCATTTACGTGCAAATGGCTACACCTGGAGGACACGCTGAGTGAAATCAATAGATCAGAAATAGGCAAATGCTGGATCTTCTCATTGATATGAACACCTGTAGATGCAAATGAGCACTAGAAAGTATGATGGTCTTTGTAGAATGGGAAATTTCCAAGGGAAATTTGGTGTGGGGATGTAATGAGGGGAAGGAATAAATATGATTCTGAAAGAAAATAAAGGAGCTTGTATATAGGGGGTGGGAGGTGTGGGTGGGTAGGGATATGGGTAAAAATGAGAAATGACTTAGTCATATATTGGCACAAATCCCTCAATGTTATGTGTGATTGTGAGATGTATGTAAATTGTACCAATAAAGAATTCAATAAAGAAATAGCTACCTCAGATGACTTCTTTTTGTTTGACTCAAGTTATTACTTATTGGTGCCAGGGGAAAATGAAGTTTTATTTGAATTAAATTTGTCATGTTAACCTAAGGCAAGCCTGGAACTCAGCAATCCTCCTGCCTCTGCCTCCTGAGTGCTGGGATTACAAGCATGAGCCACCATGTCTAGCAAAGATTTTTTACATCGTTGTTGTTGTTGTTTCTTTGAATTTTTAATTTATTACAAGTTGATTTCTTTCTCTAGTAGAATTTACAGAAATTATGTAATCTAATATAAGAAGTTTCTCAGTTCAAATATACTATAGTATTTAATGACAGTTAAGAAAATATTAGAAATTTGAGTAAGCTTCCAAGAAAACACAGGAAATTATCAGAAAGGAGACAATGTCAGTAAACTCTGGATTCAGGCTACCAAGTATATATGTTTTCTGGATTTAAAAACAATGCTAAATCAAGTGACAACTAGCCCCATTTTATCTAAAACAATGTGTCCACAATTCTAAACAGCCATTTATTTATCAATGTCTTCTTAAATTTTTTAGGTTGTCTGAGCTTTTAAGACCAGTTACATAAGCTAGTTATTTCATTTGAAAAAATGATTCTGGAGAATTTAAGAAAATAATTGAAATGTCATCTACTTTACTCAACACATTCATAGCAAAATAGTACACAACATCATCTCTATATTTTCTAATGTTCTCTAAGTACATATTCCAATTTCTTCCATAGTCAGAGAGTGATAGCATGGACACATCAAGCTGCTGGCTGTGGAGTCTTTATCCACTGGCTTCCCCTGCTCTGTCTATCGCTGTCTCTCTAATTAATATTATCTCTAGTTTCATGTCTTCACTGAGCTACAAGAATCTTTGACATTTGCAGAAAGTGCTCTTACTCATTACTACGACACAGATGTTCACAAGATAAATTATTCATTTTACATATATTCTGTTCTTTTTTTTTTCTTTCTTTCTTTGCTGTTGCCCAGGTCACAGCACACCTAACTGTTGGTGTGGTGTGTATCTGGGAGAAGATAACATTAAGATGCTGAATTGTAAAACTTTAGAGGGAACATAATCTACACCACTGAAATCATCAGCTCTGTAGTAAAGATGTTAATCATATGTTGATATTATGCCAAAAATACTTAGACAAATTTCATATTCCAATCATTTTGTGACTATGTTAAACTCAACAGTTTACAGTGCCCTCTTGAACTTTTCCCCATTTTGTATTCTTTCTACAAAATTGCTAGTGGAGGAAGTGAATGAGCAAGAAGGGAAAGATTTGAAAACAATGCTCTCATTAATTGCAAGTTCTTAAGAGGTATAAAAGAGACAAGTGGGAATTTATTGGCAAAAATAAAATGCAATAAACTTCACTGACCTCATGGGAAGCAATGGTGCTTTTCTAATCTTCCACTTTCAAGATTCTAAGAAATCATGTCCAACTTAATTATGGGAAAGAGATAAAAAGCATTAAGGTTGGAAGTTGCATTGAAGATAATGATCACTTAAAAAAACAGATTAATGTGAAGATAATTCAGCCATTCAATTACCTGTGAAAATGAAGATGGGGTCTCTAGAGTTACTGATGACAGCCATGGAGAAAGGAGAGAGAGAGCAGTTTAACTGACAACACTTGAGGAGTTAAAGCTGTGTTCTGGTGAAAGGAAAGGTCAGGTGCCAGATCTTCTCCAAAGACATAAAGATTTTCTGAAGCGTTCAGTGAAAAGGAAATTCAACCCAGAAGGGTGAACCAATCTCTTTCAAGAAAGGGAGTAGCTATTAATCCAAGGTTATGCAACCCCATAAAATGCATTACAATAGTACATAAAGTGGTACATTGTTTTGTGCTTTGTGAGTTAATAAACTGGAATAAGCTTCTCTTCACTATGCTTTATTCTCATTTGTCAAGTTTCTATTTTACTCAGGGGACTAATTGGCATATGTCACATCTCCTGTGGTGGTCGCTTTACCCCTAAAGGTAGAAGTAACCGCAGTTGCAAGTGAAACTGAGAAACTCCTAAGCAGTTCTTTCTAGTAAGAAGATGTATGGACTCTGGCACATCCAAAGTTCACTACAGGATGATAACATGACCGATTTTAAAACTGCAATCTATTAGTTTCAGAAGAAATGAATGTTGACCAGATAAAAAGTGTGTAAGGGGGCCGGAGGTTCCGGCGCCGGCCTCGCAAGCGCAAGGACCTGAGTTCAATCCCCGGTAACCACATATAATGCTGGGCGTGGAGACACGCCCACCAACAATCAACACCGCATACCACAGTGCCGGGCGTGGTGGCTCACGCCTGTCATCCCAACACTCGGGAGGCAGAGAGAGGAGGATTGCTGAGTTCGCGGCAGCTTGCCTGGGCACCATAGTGAGCTCAGGGCCAGCCTGAACTACAACGCGAGACCCTGTCTCAAAAAAAAAAAAAAAAAAAAAAGTGTGTAAGGGTGAAATTAACAAAAGCATTGAAAAAAAAGCCACTATTAACCTAGCCAGGGAGGTATAATCATTTCCACTGTGAATATCTTGATGTTCACTCTTCTCCTTCTGGAAAGATAATATAAATATGAATAAATGGGAGCAATATCTGCTACCTAGTAATTACATTGTCTTATAATGACTTCCATTTGCATGTACCATCATTTATTCTATACTATCAAATGTAGTAAATATAGTAGTTTACTATCATCTTACTCTACCTGATCATAATTTTTTAAATGATGTGCCATTTTGAATCATTTACTTTGTGAAAGCATATGAATATTTGTATTATAGAAGGATATATACTTTATAATCTCTGTTTTTGTCTATATGTATCTCAATGGTAGTGCACCTTTCTGCCAAGCACAGTGGCCTGACTTAAATACATGGTAATAACAAAGAACCTGTAGAAAAAAGAACAGGACAATTCAAAGCACTTCCTCAATAACCACCAGAAGCAATGGAAAGCCTGAGAAAAAATGGATGAGTATTTTTATTTTGAGAAAAATCAAATGTCCTCCAACTATGACAATGACTTCTGTAAAATTTTCTGTCAAGTGCAGACCACATATTTCCAATATAAATCTCAATAAATATTGAGATGCTATAATCTTTTCTACCCAATATATGAACATTTGAAATACGGTCAATAGATGACAGCCACACCACACTAAATACAGCCAATCTCTCTGTAATATGGTCAATATGACTGAAAAACTAATTTTAATTCTATTCAATTTTAATTTATATATTATGAATATAATGAGAAATACTGATGCAGATGAGTTGAGTACTGTAGATGTTTATAATTTAATGAATGAATAAATTGAGTGCATTTTATGTGTGTGAATTATGTCTTCTGAGAGTTTTTAAAGTGGAATTGAAAGAAAATGATAGTGGGAAAGAGGAAGTGGAGAAAACATGTGAAAAGTACAGCAATATGGACTCAGACAGGATACAAAACCCCATAATATATTAATCAGAGGAAGATAAAGATAGGCATTGTGATGACACAGGAGGTATAATATATTAAGAACCTCCATGTAGTACTCTGATGAGGAGCAAGAATTCAAAAAGGAGGACAAACATGGGAGACCCTCTGGTCTTACCAGAGAACTTTTGTCCTTACCTACAGGATAGCACAATAACTGGCAGAAAGGGTGAAGCAGCTCTTGTGCTGCCCAGTAAGCTGTTGGCCTCCCCAGGAGGGCAGTGGAAGATCTGGAGGTCACCAGCAAGTGGATATCCAGGTGCCTGTGACTCCGTGCCTTAGAACCATGGAAGTGGCACAGGGTGGCCAGGGAGCCTAGGGAGGTAGCTGTGTGAAGGCCACCCCAGTTTTCCCTTCCAGAGACTCAACAAGAGGTGTCACTCACCCCGTCTGCAAGATTGCATAGTGTCTGTCTTTACTATGTTTGTAAAATTTCCACACTTAAGAATCTCTACTACCAGAGAGAAAGCTATGTAACACAGAAACTGCCAAAGAAGCTTTTTGATATTCATGTGAGGTAGACATTTTCAATCACAATCACTTGTGCAAGTCTCACATTCAGAACCAGTAAACTTAACCAAGAGGATCCTCGTGGATCCTGCTTTGCCCTTGTGTAAAGGGAAGGGTCTCCAAAGGTGGGCTCTGGTCAGCCACGGGGTTAAGTGCAGGCACAGAGGGAGAATTTCACCTAGAAGAAACACTGCAGCCATAAATCCAACTTCTGGTAGCAGGGTCAGCTGTATCATGTATGGTTTTTTGGACTGTTTCCAACTCCATAAAACCATACTTGTAGTTCTTTTTCTGGCAACTTAGACTTGAGTTTGATTTTCTGATCTCTTAACATATCTACATTGCTTAATGTTTGCTACACACAAATACATACTCACACTACATGTGTATATCAGCACACAATCACCTCAGATTCACTTATTTGCTTACAACTGAAAACTCTGAACAAAATCAACATTTGTTCTAGAAATGACTCTTATCCACAAGATTTCACTACAGATTCTGAAGCAATATATGACTTCATTAAGGAAGGTACATAACAGAGATTAGATATGACTAATATGTATGACTGTCACCAATTCACACCAAGTATGGGTGAATAGTTAGTGCTCATGTGTGACCCCAGTAAAGTGGTGCCAAAATCTTTAGGTAAACAAGAGGCAGTTGGTACAGAACCAAATGAACACCAAATGGTACTCAAAAGCTCTGAGGTAAGCTCATTGATTTCAAGCTCTTTAGAAGTGAATGGAACAGAATAAAACATAAAAAGAAAATAATAATGGTACAAAGCTCTGATTTTTTACATATTAGCAAAATCTGAAAAATATTACATCATATGCAACTACAAGAGTAGAAAAGCTAAGCACCAAACTAAAACTCTATTTTATCATCTATTGATTTTGGTTCTTAAAAAGACCATTGGATTCTTTATTGAATGAAATATCATTCAGGTTTTTCACCCCACCTTGAAGTTACTCCCACTATCTTCTACTGTAACTACAACTTTCCCGATGTAAACTAAACTGAGATTGCAGCACATCCTAGAAATTCCTAACATAGGAACTAGAAGAAAATGCTCATTTAAAGTAGTTGAAACAAGATAAAATTTGTGCAACTGTTTTTTTCAGGTCAGTGCACCAAGAAATTAGAAACATATTTTAGTTAAGCTTTCTCGATAAAGTGCAATTAGCAGAAACTCTGGATGCTAATCCAAATGTTAGTGATACTCAGTGTTATGCCCTAAGCACTCGAGAGCACCTTATGCTTAATCTAGACTCCAGAGACGTTTTTCAAAATGTGTACTTGCTTGAGCAGATGGGAGGTTATTTATCTGTTGAATTAGGTAGATTGAGTACAATGATATCTACTGTAATAAAGCTAGATGTGCATACACATCACCGAAATATCTAAAAGCT
>PVIC010011610.1:0-41124 GCA_004025085.1 Thryonomys swinderianus | reverse complement strand
AAAAAAAAAAAAAAAAAAAAAACTTGGTTCCTTTCAATTATCAACTTAAATGTCACCAAATGACTTTTTATTCTCATCCTTTCAACCCTCTGAATGATTATGTTTTAAATGAATAATGAGGTTTGACCACAGTAAATCTTTAAAAAAGATAGTTTGTGCTTCCCCCTTATGGCTTCGTGAAGTTGAAAATACCAGCAAGGCTGCTACCAAGCCTGGTTTTAAGGGAAAGTAAGTTTTGGTACTTGAATACAAAACTTGATTGTCCTTTAAAATTCTTTCTCTGCAACTGAAGTTTTCTCTGTGTACGTGTTCGTTTCTTGTTTCCTCCGGTTCCCGCTGGGCTCACCTCTTTGTCTCCTAGGCAGTAGCAGCAGCAGTAGTTCAGACTCCACCTGTTCTGTCATAGAGAAACCTCTGGATAAGCTCTTGCCTAGTGAGTGGTAGCTCGTAAATTCTCTAACAGAGCTTTGGCTTCTCCATAACCCGTGGGCTTCGTTGAGAAGGGCTGCACTGTTCCCTGTCGTTCCTCAAAAAGCACATGGACATGTTGGACTTCTGAGTAGAGCAAAGCATGTGATCACCTCCCCACCCCCTTCATGGCTTCCTGTTCACCGTGATTGTTAAAACATATGTTTGAGACATATGTTTAGCTTATGTTTGAGACAATGGAAGAGAGATTCATGCTTTTGCAGTTGAGATAATGTAAAGAGAGCTAGTAAGCTGTGTAACAGAATAATTCTTACGGTCCTCTTCTATATTTCATTATTAAATTCTAATGTGATCAGTACAAGAGAATATATATAACCACAAATTCTGAATTTCTAAAAGTGCAGATGATGTTTGACAGTACACAATACCCATTATAACATGTCATGCAGTTGTGAACATTTTATACTTTGGTCTGTGTTTTTCTCAGCAGTAGCTTAAGCTTAAAGGCTTTCAAATAAAGAAAAATGAGAAGTCTAAAACAAAGATAAATTGAGTAGTACTTTATTTCAAATGGACATTTGTCCCTGTTTCTAAATTATCTGATGTTAAGAAATTTTCTAAGATGTGATTAGAGAATTCAGAATCACATGAACAAATTGATGCAGGATATATCTAGATTTATTTGAAACTTCAAGGCCTTTTTCTTAAATTTCTTAATTTAAGTTGAAAAGTATTTAATTTTATCTATTTATTTTAGTTGTAGAAGAAAGGAGAGGTCTCACTTTCGTGTACCAACTTGCAGCTTACTCTCTTTTAAAGCATTATCTATATAGAGAACTTACCTTTTCAAAACTAATAAGAAAAATAATTGCTTATGGTTCTTATGCTTTAAACCTTCTAGAGGAAGAATTCCAAGAATATCAAAACTCTTTTTGTCTATTGATAATTTTTAAGCAAATCACCAAAACAGTTTCAGAGTGATGGGGATGGTGGCATACATCTGTAATCTCAGCACTCAGGAGGCTGAGGCAGGAGGATCACCATGAGTTTGAGGCCAGTCTGGGCTACATAGTGAGTTCAAGACTAGGCCAAACTGCCTACTGAGACCTTATCTCAAAAACAAGCAAAAAAAAAATTTAATTTTAGAGTGTAATTTGTAACATGCATGAAGTTACAGACTATACAGAGGTATAATTTTTTATTACAAACTGAAATATCCAAGGAGAAAGCATTAAAGTTTAATTGTTCTGTTTTACACCTTACTTTAGTTCTTAGTGATATGAAAAAGTATGTTATGAATGGGTTGTACTTTCTTCAACTCAAGAAGTTTTAATTGCTATTTACATACCTAGCTCATAATATTTTGTTATAATATAGGTGTATGGTGAAATGAGAGATACTGTCCCAGCATGTGGTTGCTTGTATAGTTGGTGTGTGTGTACCCTTCCTTTAAAAACATGAATGGCTTTTCTAAGGTGTCCCTTGCTTGAATCATCAGTTATCATTTACTTTTATAGAATCATCATTATGATTATCCTTAACAGTCTACTAATAGGTTAAGTGCAAGTTTATTACTGTACAGGTGTACTTCATTTTATGTAATGATTTTTTTCTTAAAAAAAGGCTTACAAATCAATTTGAAAAATCAAGTGTACTAGTAATTGCTGTCTTTAAACATTCTTCATTAAATCTGTTTGTTAATCAAATAATCGCTGCAAATTATTGCAAACTAATTTGTCTCTTTAGTTGTTTCAGATTTTTGTGTAAGATTTTCTTAAAATGGAGCACACCTGTTATGGATCCTAAAGGAAACACTGACCTGGGAAATTTTGTTAACAGTGTTACTTTTGTTAACCTTAACTTCGTAATTTTTTTAAATTGGCTTAATTTTCTGTTTTGCCCTTTTAGATGATTTTGCAGGTTTTCGAGTCCCCAGCCCCCGTGTCCACTGTTGGTGTGGCCATATGGGCTGAGCTGCCACCTTCACAGGAGGTGCCAGGCAGCGTGGGCTCTTGATGCTGAGTGGAGTTACAATTCTAGATGAAGTCTTACTGTCCTTGCCTGAGTTATATCTCTCACTGTATTGAGTGTGTTTTCTTTTTACATGAGCTCTACTTCAGTTTTGATAATGGTTTTTGCACTTGTACTATAAATGAATGCTGCTAGACATTTTTGTTTTACAAGGGAAATAATGTTTTCCTTTTTTTCCTCCTCATCTCTGTGCATATGCTTCCTGTCTGCGATTTGCTTACCACTTCTTATTGCAAGATCAAGCAGGTTGGTGTGATTGATTTGCACTCCACTTGGTACAATTATTTAACTTCTAAAGAACTTTGTTATTATATCACATTTTTAAAATTTATTAACTTTTTGCAAGGTAAGTATCCATCTTTTGTATTTAAAAAGTCTCTCAATTTTAGCTTTTTTTTAAAAGCTTCCTTTTTGCCTAAATTCTTAAAGACCCATTAAGCTACTTTTAGAAATAAAACTATGACTTCATATTCAAACATTTTTCTCTTTTTAAAGCCACCGTTCAGGTTCTTGTTACTTGTGCTTATGAGTGCTCCAAAAATAAAAATGAAATTAATTCCTTTAGCCTTCTCTGAGGTTTCTCTGTTTTGCTTTCTCTTGCTTATTTTCTTCACAATTCTCTTTAGAACACATGGAAGAGGGCAACTTAAAATGTTGCTAGTTTTGTTTGGCATAATTACATATTCTTTATGGCATTAGCTGTTTTGTTTTTAGATGTATTTACCTGAAATTTTCTACTGAATTTGACTATGCAGTATGAGAAAAAAATTGGGGATTGATTGGTTTTGGTGGTGGGGGCAGGTGTCAAACCAAGAGCCTCATGCAGCAGGGCAGGTGCTCTTTCACCAGGCCATAGCCCTCCTACCCGCTTTTTTTTTTTTTTGAAACAGGGTTTTGCTTCAGGCTGGCCCTGAGCTCACTATGCAGCCCAGGCAAGTCTTGAACTCAGCAATCCTCCTGCCTCTGCTTGCTGAATGCTGGGATTACAGGCGTGAGCCACCATCCCTGGCTTGTACCCAGATTTTTTAAAAAGGCAACTAAAATAATTTATAGTCTCTTCTCCCGTTGGTGGGTCAGAGTTTTCATTTAATGTGACAACACACTTTACCTTGTGCTCCTGCAGTGCAGGCAGCTCCTTCCTGGGTTCTCAGGTTCCCTTAGATGTAAAATACCCTAAAATTCCTGAAGCCAGTGCCCTAGAGACCAAGATTTGTCTACACAAAAACAAAGGGCAAAAAAAAAAAAACAAAAAAACATTTAAAATACGTATTAGAGTGACTTTTAGTGATGCCTTCTTTTTAAATGCCCCATTAGGATGTTGGTACATATTCATATTTACCTTGAAGTGTTACTTGAAGAAATATCAAGAGTTGTTAGAGTGATTCTTTCTAGAGTAACATTTTACTTAATTAAACTTCAAAATTAGCCAAGCACGGTGGTATATGCCTACAATCCCACCACTGGGGAGGCTGAGGCAGGAGGATCACAATGGTTTTTTTTTCCCCCCTCCCCCACAATGGTTTTTGAGGCCCAGCCTGCACTACATAGTTCAAGGCCAGCTGTGTGTGTGTGTGTGTGTGTGTGTGTGTGTGAGAGAGAGAGAGAGAGAGTGGTACTAAGGATTGAACTCAGGCCCTTATGCTTCCGAGGTAGGTGCAGTACCACCTGAGAAGGCTAGTCTTAACTACATGGTGAGACCTTATCTCAAAAAATAAAAGAACTATAGCTATATATTCTCGCTAACTTTCAGGGATGTTAAAAGAGCGCAGTAAGATTTTTGCTGCCAAAGCCTCAGTTTGAAAAAATTATCTGAATGATTTTTGAATTACTAGTAGAATTCAGGTATAGTATTAATTCACCAAGAGCTATGACTTTATATATTTTTACATTTTTAAAATTTTACTGTCTTGGGGCCGGAGATTTTAGCTCAGTGGTCCCAGTGCCTGCCTTGCAAGCGCAAGGCCCTGAGTTGGATCCCTGTAACCACATACAATGCTGGGTGTGGTGACTCATGCCCACCAGCAATCAATACCACATAGCACAGTGCCGGGCGTGGTGGCTCATGCCTGTAATCCCAGTAAGCCTAGCACTCGGGAGGCAGAGGCAGGAGGATTGATGAGTTCAAGGCTTGCCTGGGCTACATAGTGAGCTCAGAGCCAGCCTGAACTATAAAGAGAAACCCTGTCTCAAAAAAAAAAATTTTTTTACTGTCTTAATGCATTTTGAGGGTGTGTGTGTTGTTTTGTTTTATTTTTAAGACAGTCTCATTATATACCCCAGGCTGGCCTAGAACTCAGCGATCCTCCTGCCTCAGCCTTCGGAGTCCTGAGATTACAGGCCTGTGCTACATCCGGCTAGCTGTGTTTTTAAATACTAACAAAACAGTTAAGGACCTAAAAGTACTTATGTTCATGTGTTGATTGGACTATTTCTTCCGTATCTTCTTTTGATCTTTACACATCAGCCATTTTTCCTTTTAAGTATTTGTAATTCTGAAATGGAAAGGAAGTTTTAGATTTTTACTATATATCCAAACTTGTTCTTTTTTCCCTCAAATATCTAATAAATAGTATTGTGGATGGGTTAACGTTTTCTAGGACCACATTGGGCATAGGAAGTTAAATTATTTTTAAAAGTTTTTTGTTGTTGTTGTTTTGGTTTTTTTTTGCTTTTTGAGATAGGGTCTCGCTTTGTAGTTCAGGCTGGCCCTGAGCTCACTGTGTAGCCCAAAAAGTTATTTTTGCCAGGTGTAACTCAACAGGTTACGCACACACGACAGAGCCAAACAAACCAGCAGTGTCAGGCGCAGGCCCTGCCTCCCGGAATGCGATGAATCACACCACACCAGAGCATGAATTTGGATCGGTGCTTTCATTTACTCTTTTATTTAATTTGTTTTGAGGCTTAAGTTTTGCTTTAGATTGATAGTTCTACAGAAATGAGGGACAATGTATTTTGAGTTTTTGGTATGATGTTGTACTAAAGAGTTTAATAAAGCCTATGAATGAGTCTTTTCTTAAAAGAATACATTCAGATATTTTATCTCCTTCATAATTATCTTTCAGTTCTTTTTCCCTGCTAGCAGGAGGGGCTGGATTTTGGGTGGAGGCATTAGCAATTTATAAACTCTTCTGGTTTATATTCTTTCTGTCCAGCCCTTTGGGAAGGAAGTTAAGAATGACAAAGCTTTCAGGAGAGCCTCACCAATTCTGTGAAAAGTTTTCTTGGTTTTCTGAAGGAACATATGTTTCTAAGAAATTGGTTTCCAGAAATGAATTGTCACTGATTCAGTATCACATTCATTTCACTAAGCTAGTTTTTGTTTTCTCTTTTCAATTTTATATATGAATTTCTTGATTCTGAAATTCATCCATAAATTTTTATTGGGCACCTATTATATAAAACACTATTAGAGTTGGAAGCTATGTTTTCACTTTATTTTTTCTACTTCTATGTGACATTTGACATGTTTAATCTGAGTTAGGAGATTAAGGGTCTGAGTAATAGACTATTTTAGTTGCTCAGTTAGGGTATAATGAGGTAGCACGACAGCTTATCAGCCCTAAAATCCCTGGCTAAGTGCTATATATCTTTCATGACTGATGTAATATTTCTATGAGAGCCAGGCATAGTGACACACCTGTAATCCCAGCACTTGGGGAGATGAGGCAGGAGGAGCATTGTGAGTTTAAGGCCAGGCTAAGCTACGTACTGAATTCAAGGCCAGCCTGAATTACATAATGAGACCTTGTCTCACAATACAAAATAAAAAATGTATTTTTCTAGTAATTTTTAATGTTACTAGAATATTAATAATACTTCCATTAAAATTATAGGAAGGTCTCTGAAAACATTAAACCACCTGATACAAATTCTGTGATATTTTAATCTGCGTTTTATATCTAGGATAAAGGAGTTTTGAGAAGTCACTTGATTTTGTACATAATTATCAGGAAAAAGTAACTGAAGAATCATTTTACTTTTTTTAAACTCGTGTTAGTTGGTAATACAGACATCCTTTTATTGGCTTTGATATTAATTTTCTATTTAAATGCTTATTTATTTTGCTTTTCTGTCACTTACTTTTTTGTTGTTCTTAGATGTCATTGCACAATTGGACAACAGTTTGAATTTAGCAATGAATGAACAAATTCACCGAGAAGTATAATAAATAGAAATGAGGGGTACTGTTGGATTGATTTCCTTAAAATGTTGATATTTGGTTTTGTACTATTGGCAGTTCTGGGTTGAAGATAATTTGAAACAGTGACTTGTTTTTTAGTGATTGTTTTAATTAAATGACTCAAATAGGTAAAAAGAAAGTTTCCCCAGATAAGATGGTTGAAATGCAAGCAAAAATTGATGAGGAGAGAAAGGCACTTGAAACAAAGCTTGATATGGAAGAAGAAGAAAGAAACAAGGCCAGAGCTGAATTAGAGAAACGAGAGAAGGACCTTCTAAAAGCCCAGTGAGTGTCACTGAACTGAGATGGACTCCTGACTTACCTTTCCTTAGTTTTGAAAGGATATATAAGCAGGAAAAGTAGTAGTTAAAAGCCTGATTTATCTGTAGAGTAGCTATTTGGGGGTAGAAGATCTCAGCCATGTGGTATGTTTTTAAAAATTAGATCTCTTGATTTTCTCTGTGTAGAAGGTGAAAATATCAGGGAATTTTAGTTGTAGAGTAAATTATGAATTGATTCATACTACAAATAGCTTAATTTGCTAGAAGTGTTATGTAATTACATTTCTGTTTTGAAGTTGTATAAATTTTTTTGGTACCAGGAATTGAAGAAATTGTATAATTTCTCAATAAATTTTGGACAATGATAGAACAGTGGGTAACTGGTAAATTTAGAGTATTCTCATTTTAATCAATAGACAAGAGCATCAGTCTTTGCTGGAAAAACTGTCTGCTCTGGAGAAGAAGGTAATTGTTGGTGGTGTTGATTTGCTGGCCAAAGCTGAGGAACAAGAGAAACTTCTTGAAGAATCTAACATGGAACTGGAGGAAAGGAGAAAAAGAGCTGAGCAACTTCGCAGAGAACTTGAGGAAAAAGAGGTAATATGACTTATGACCTTCAGTTTTGATGCTTTGCCGGAGATATTTAACTTACAGTACAAAGCTAAATGTCTTTAATCTTAATGAAATTTTAAGGCAGACTTATAGATTATTTTGAGGACAATAGTTGCCAAACACATAGGTCATTTGTTAAATATCAAATTTGGTGGTCAACAATGAAAACTGTTCTGAATTTTGCCAATTTCATCATAGCAAGAACGCTTGGATATTGAAGAAAAATATACCAGTTTGCAAGAGGAGGCACAGGGAAAGACCAAGAAACTAAAAAAAGTTTGGACTATGCTTATGGCTGCAAAATCAGAGGTCAGCTTCATTGAAATTACCTACTAATATATTGCTGAATTTTTAAAAGAGGTGGCTCATGCTTGTAATCCTAACATTTGGGGGGCAGAGACAGGAGGATTGCTGTGAATTTGAGGCTTGCCTACCTAGTGAGCCTGAACTACAAAGCGAGACACTGTCTCAAAAAAAAAAAAAACAAAGATTAACCTTAAGAAATGTTCTTTTAAGATTAAGAATTCCTAAGTAATCTTAATATATGTTTAAAATTTTAAATATGTATTTCTCCTTTATGTACAGTTTAATTTTAGCTGTTAAGCTAGATTGGTTTTTGTAACCATACGAATAACCTGAAGTAGACAGTGATAGTATTACTGTGTCCATTATTTTTGTGAAAGAGGTGGGTAAGCTCTCAGGAGGGCCCTTAGACTAGCACTGTATGTCAGTTGTAATTGTTTTGTGTTTAGAATCTTGTTTGCATCTGACATGTTCCTGGCTTTTCTGACAGACGGCTGATCTCCAGCAAGAGCATCAGAGGGAAATCGAAGGCCTGCTGGAAAACATCCGGCAGCTGAGCCGGGAACTTCGTCTTCAGATGCTCATTATTGATAACTTCATACCTCAAGACTATCAGGTACACAGGACGTTCTCCTGAATATTAGATCACTTGGCTGGGGTTAAGGAACACAGAAATGTAATTTCTGGGGGCCAGAGATTTAGCTCAGTGGTTCCGGCGCCTGCCTTGCAAGCACAAGGTCCTGAGTTCGATCCTGGTAACCACATAGAATGCTGGGCGTGGTGACTCATGCCCACCTGCAGTCAATACCACACACCACAGTGCTGGGTGTGGTGGCTCACGCCTGTCATCCCAGCACTTGGGAGGCAGAGGCAGGAGGATTACTGAGTTTACGGCAGCTTGCCTGGGCTACATAGTGAGCGCAGGGCCAGCCTGAACTACAAAAGCGAGACCCTGTCTCAAAAAAAAAAAAAAAAGAAATATAATTTCTGGTTTAATTCATAGTAATTATTTACATTTCATTTTCTTGCATATGCATCATATCTTTTCTCAATGTGAAATCTCTTCTTGAATGTCCAAGAATTTTTTGCTCCTTTGGAGGAACTCAGGTTCTGACTAGAACCAAAGTATTTGTCCTGTTCATTGATTCAACCTCTTTTATCTTATAAATAGAATAAACAGAACTTCTCTGGTAATTCTCCCTGCTTATGGATGCTAATTCTCTGGGTGTGTGATAAAATATACATAGCATGGGGCTGGAGATATTTAGCTCAGTGGTTCCAGCACCTGCCTAGCAAATTCGATCCCTGATAACCACATACCATAATACCGGGTGTGGTGACTCAACGCCCACCAGCAATCAGTAGTACATACCACAAGAGCATGAAATTTTTTAACCATTCTTTTTTTTTTTTTTTTTTTTGGAGACAGGGTCTCGCTTTGTAGTTCCGGCTGGCTCTGAGCTCACTATGTAGCCCAGGCAAGCCTCGAACTCTGCAGTCCTCCTGTCTCTTCCTCCCGAGTTCTGGGATGACAGGTGTCAACCACCACTCCCCGCACTGTGGTATGTGGTATTGATTGCTGGTGGGCGTGAGTCTCCACGCCCAGCATTGTATGTGGTTTCTGGGGATCAAACTCAGGACCTTGCCGGCCGTGGTAGCTCACGCCTGTATTCCCAGCACTCGGGAGGCAGAGGTAGGAGGATTGCTGAGTTCGAGCTTGCCTGGACTACATAGTGAGCTCAGAGCCAGCCTGAACTACAAAGCGAGACCCTGTCTCAAAAAAAAAAAACAAAAAAAAACAAACTCAGGACCTTGCGCTTGTGAGCTTGTGAGGCAGGCGCTGGAACCACTGAGCTAATCCTCTGGCCCATTTTTAACCCTTCTTAAGTGTAAAGTTCAGTAACTTGAAATACCTTCACGTTGTGCAGCGGTAACTGCCATTCATCTCCATATGGATAGTACTTGTTAATACTAGTATAACTTTTAAGTTTGGACCTCTTTCTCTTAGACAAAATTTATATGAAGTACATTTAAAAATTTTTAACATTTCAGCACTGAAAGCAAAATAAAACCTTTAACATATTGATTTTTGTAGAAAGTCTGTTTTGAATCTCAATATAGCTTGAAGAAATTTGTCTGAAAATAAGCCTAAGTATTTTTTTCCCCTTGGACCTCAGATGTACAGAATTAATCTGGATTCATGACACACTCTCATTATTGGTCCTAGGGGGGCCTGCTTTTCTGTAATTATTTGGTAGTGAACTTGTCTTCCAGAACAAAAGCTAGGACCTTGACAGTAATCTGTGGATAGCCAACATTTCCCCACCTTCTTTCATCCCTTTGCCTTTTTCAACTCAGCATCTTTGGTATCCTATTCTCATGTTAGCATTCTATTGCTTTTGGTTTTTTATTATAGTTTGGTGGTATCTACATGTATTCCCAAGAAATGTATATTTTGAAATTTATAAAAAGGGAGCTGGAGATTTAGCTCAGTGGTTCCGGCGCCTGCCTCGCAAGTGCAAGGTCCTGAGTTCGATCTTGGGTAACCACATACAGTGCTGGGCATGGTAACTCACGCCCACCAGCCATCAATACCACACACCACAGTGCCGGGTGTGGTGGCTCACACCTGTCATCCCAGCACTCGGGAGGCAGAGACAGGACAATTGCTGAGTTCGAGGTTTGCCTGGGCTACATAGTGAGCTCAGGGCCAGCCTGAACTACAAAGTCTCAAAAAAAAAAATGTATAAAAAGGGTGTCAGTCATTCTGATGTCCCTGAGCCACAATACTGGACACATACAACTTAAAGGAAGAATGGTTGATGTTGGCTTGTGATTTGGCCCATGATTAGCTGGCTAAGGGGTGGAAGAGAAAGTGTACGCTCTCGGCAGCCAGGAAGCACCTCTGCAAAGGTGCTACCTCCTGGCAGCACCTCCAGCACATAGGGTTCTCTTGTTCCAGTTACCTTTTACACTCAAGAATTCGGGGGAACACTGTAGGTCTAAGCCATAATGTCTGCTTGTGGGCCCCCAAAGACTTGGATACATCTAATTATGCAAAACGCACTTAGTCCATTTTTAAGAGTCATTAAAGTCTTAACAGTTCCAGTATTGCTGAAAAGTGCAAGCTCAAAGTTCTTCTGAGACTCAAGACACACACTGTTATCTGTGAGCCACTGTAAAAATGAAGAAGAGAAAGTTAAAATATTTCCAACTCAAAATGCCATAAGGGTAAACACTTCTATTCCGAAAGAGAGAAGTTTGGG
This sequence comes from Thryonomys swinderianus, assembly GCA_004025085.1. Lineage (NCBI taxonomy): Eukaryota > Metazoa > Chordata > Mammalia > Rodentia > Thryonomyidae > Thryonomys > Thryonomys swinderianus. Next base: position 30,019 of record PVIC010011610.1, on the reverse strand, counting down.
GATAGAAAGGAATGTGACCAAAGCAAACCCAGCAGGGCAAACCTTAAATGCTAGAGTTCCCTGTCTAGCACCTGGGCAAGTTCTAGGCAGTTGTGTGCTCCAAAGGACTGGGTACCCTGCCTTGACAATTTTGCTGGTCACAGCTCTCATCTCCTCTCTTGGGCTGGCTCTGCTCGCTGCCTATGGCTTTCTCAGTAGAGGTTCCATGTCGCTAACATCTCCACCTTCTTGAGGTTTCCATTGTACTTTTACCTTTATTCTCACAGTTCGTACACAGCCCTCACCGGGGGACACTCCCGGGGCTCCACACCTTCTGAAATCTGGGTACAACCCACCCAAACCCCACAACTCTTGCATTCTACTTGCCTGAAGAACTACCACCATGTAAATGATGATGCTAAGGAAAGTCTGCTGCTACCTCGAGCAGTAGCCAGGTCCTTTTGGATTATGGCTGCAGAGGCCTCTGGTGCCAGGATGGTTTAGCACTATGAAATGAATCTTGGGAAATCAGTTCATTAAAAAGTCCTTCTTAAGGAGGAACCCAGGAGCTTTCTTTTTTTCTTTTTTTTTTTTTTTTTGAGATATGATTTCGGTTTGTAGTTCAGGCTGGCTCTGAGCTCACTATGTAGCCCAGGCAAGCCTCGAACTCAGCAATCCTCCTGCCTCTGCCTCCTGAGTGCTGGGATTACAGGCGTGAACAGTATGGTACTGGGGATCGAACTTGGGACCTTGTGCTTGCCAGGCAGACACTGGAACTACTCAGCTAAATCCAAGACCCAGGAGCTTTCTTTTTAAATAAATGTTTAGAGTTTTGCATATCTCAACCTATAAAGGGTGGCAGACCTGCTGATTCTTTATGTGCTGTTATCTTTTCTGTTATCCAGTTGTAAAATACTTGATGTCTTTTTTTATTGAATTATTTATTGATACATCTTATACACACATCACTATCACTCTCGACATTGGGAATTTGTACCAGTATACGACCTGAGTTCATTCTTATTTTTACCCATCCCTCTACTCACTCTACCACCCCCTATATACTTATACTTTCTTTTTTTTAGCATCATATTTTTGGTTTCTTTTTTATGCTAGTCTTCCTTCAGCCATGCTCTGTTTTGCCTCAGCTTTGCAGGTACTTCCTTTCTGGCGAAACTGGAAACTTTGCAGATCATTGCACTTTGCTGTTGTTCTCCTGATTCTTGCTGTAATTCTGACAGAAAGCACCCAAAGTACCCATGCCACATCCTGAATTTTTTTGGCCTTAAAATTTCCTCTGCGAAATTAGCCAACTACTCTTAACCCTTTTCTTATGCAAAATGTCAGAATGTGGGCAAAATGTAGACAAATGTTCTGCAAGGATATACTACAAATGTGCTCTAGTCTAACGGCTAACAGAGCTCTTGTTCCAAACTGGCCTTTAGTGTCTGCATGTGTATCAACATTTTGGTCTTCTGACCTCTGACCAGAGTCTTTCATTAAGCTTGATTTAGAGCATTCTAGGGCATCCTAGCTGGCTTCTCTGAGGCCGCCCAAGCTTTAATGAACTGCTTCGAAAAGCTTCTGAACCACTTGGTCAGGTTGAGTCATACCAGTAATCCTACTCCTCACAGCAGTTCCTCTCGTCACTTTCCTGTGCCTGAAACCCAGTACCTGACACCTGCAACTTAAAGTAGGAGAGGTATGTTTTTGCTTGTGGCTTCAGTTCGTGGTTGGCAGACTCCATGCTTGAGACAGGTTGGCAGAGGAGCATTGCAAAGGAAAAGATGCTCAAGCAGTAGCAGCCATAAAGTGCCGAAGGGAGGAGCTGAGGACAAGAATATGCCATTTCAGGCCATGGCCCAGCTCCTGCCAAGCCCCTCCCCCTCACAGCACACTCAGCTCCTGAGCTGTTCTGTGGGTGAATCCGCTGTGAGTGTTGCACCCGTGTTGTGGTCACTTTTACATACAGACTTTGGGGGATGGTTTAGAGCTAAACCATAAAGGGGATCATGGCAGTCTCAATGTTTTGGGGTGTAACTTGTTCCACTTAATATTAAGAGTTTAGTTGTAAGGACATTTTGATACTTTAAGTGGTATTAAATATTAAAAAGTCTACCTTTGACTCTCTTAAAAGGAGATGATTGAAAACTATGTCCACTGGAATGAAGACATAGGAGAATGGCAGCTAGTGAGTACCACCTTCATCGGCTCCTGAGACGCTTGTGGGGGTCCGTGTACACCAGCATCGTGCCGGCTCCGGGGGCGGTGGGCACAGGGTGCGTCGGCGAGAGCTCAGTACAGCAGACGAGACAGTGCTGGCAGACCTGTGGCACGCGTGTTCCAGCAAGGTTCCCGCCACTGAGAGGAGACATTTCTCTAATAACTGTAACCCAGAAATCACGTGGTAGAAATGACCGAGGTCGGGGCCTCATGGAACTCCGGGACCCTTTGTCCTCTCGCATTCAAGTCGTGTTAAACTAGTGGGACATCAGCACGTCACACAGCACTTTGCCTAATTCACAGCACTAATTACTAATTAAGACATTTCTTCTCTCTTTTCTTTTTTGAGAAATGTGTCGCCTATACAGGAAATAACATGAGGAAGCAAACCCCAGTACCTGATAAAAAGGAGAAAGATGTAAGAGTACTGTTTTTCCCTCAAAACTACTTTTGTTTTTTAGAGGAATGTGGGTCATTAAATTGTCTTATGAACCTGGAGTCTGTTCCCCGGCGCTGCTGGCAGCGGGCTGTCTTGTGGGAATAAAGGCTCTGGGCTCAGGTGGCTGGGACAGTGCTGCCCAGCGGCCTGCTTCCTCACGACGGCAGACGGCCTTTCTGCCACCATAACGGAGTCACTCTCCTAAGTCCTCTCCCAGGAGCGTTCGGGGTCTCTGGATACGGCAAGGGAACAGACTGTGGTGTCTTTTTTCTCAAGGCTGTTTGTAGTCCTAAGTCAACAAGAAGGGGGACCAGCTTCAGGGAAAACAGCAGTGATTTTTCTCTATGTTTGAGGAGATTTATGGTGTGTCAGGACTTCTTACTGCCATTTTGTGGAGACTGCATTTTAGCTACTAGAATTAGAAGTTGTTTTTAGACATTATTTGGTTGTGTCTTCTGTGGCATTTTGTAGGTGTCTAATTTAGTATTTTAAATCTTCCCCCAAATGTGGTCTGACTCTTTCCTTTGAGCACGCCCTTTGTTTGTTTCTTTCCTTTAGCCCTTTGAAGTAGACCTTTCCCACGTGTATCTCGCCTATACTGAGGAGAGTCTGCGTCAGTCTTTGATGAAATTGGAAAGGCCGCGGACTTCGAAGGGGAAAGCAAGGCCAAAGACTGGGAGAAGGTGAGGACCTTTCTTGGTGGCTACAGCACGGTAGCAGGGAAGTGCACTAATTAGATACAGGAAGAGGAAAGTGACGTAGTTAATATTATAAATATTTTGGCTCATAAATTAAAATTCCTTATGTAGTTATGAATTGAGTAAAAACTCTGGCTAAAGAATTAAGATCTTTTCACTTTGTTTCCATGAGTCATAGAATTTATTTTAAATTCAGTTTGTTCTTTCTAAACGTATCATGGCTCACATACTATCTTTAATTTCTTAATTCTTATATTAATTCTTATAGTAAAATGCTATACACTTTATTTGGTTAGGCTTTCAAAGTAGCGTATTTAGCTGGTCCATTTTTTTGTCACAACCACTGCCCCCGAGCCCTGATTCCTGAGCCACCCATCTGAGGTCTGTTTTCTGCTTTGGGCACGGGCTCGGACTGTGTCACGCACCTGACGGTCGTCGGTGCCCAGGGTGCTGAGAGGTGGGCCAGCCCTCAGTTCTGACCCCTCTTTGCTGCAGTAAGTACTCATCGTCCAGCTTATCTGCGATGATTGCAAGACTTTGTACCCCTAAAACTGTAGAACACAACCTTTTCTCCTATTTGAGGTCGTGTACATGTACTTTTACATATAGGCTGAAGCTGTGTGACTTTAAGTTTCTGTGTTAAAGAATCTCATGAACATAACCTAGTATTTATAAATTTGGGCTGGTTTGAATCTAAGAGTGAGGGGAATCAGTTGCACGTTAGAGGTGCACAAGGGTTTGCATTCTTTAGGATTTAGATGTGGGGTTTAAAAACCTTTATTCTAAGGAATGAAGCATTTCAATGATAAGAAAAATAAGTTCTTTTAAATTTTTTTTTTTTTAAACAAAGCCTCACTGGGTAGCCCAGGCTGGCCTTGAACTCATGGTAGTCCTGCTTCACCCTCCAAGTGCTGGGGTAACACACGTGTGCCTCCACACCTGGCTGTTTTAGATCTTTACTTTCCACTTTTAATGGAGACATCTCCATCTTGTCAGTTTAGTAAGCAAATGACAATGCGGCTGTGCCGGTGAAGGCTAAGGCAGTTGGCCCTAGAGGAGGAGAAGAGTCGGCAGCAGAGCAGACGGGACAGCCGAGGAGCAGCTGTCTGACTGGGCAGCTCCTGTCCCGTTGCTCTTTGGTTGTGGGAACAGAGGGACACTATTTCTGTATTTCCTCTTTGCTAAGAAGAAACCAAAAGTACACATTATTTATATGATATTTCTCAAATTTTAGTTCCTCGTGTTTTTTTAAAATGTGTAGACCTATAACAAATACTATAAAACTTCTATAAATCGGGCTGGAGGGTTAGCTCAGTGGTTCCGGCGCCTGCCTCGCAAGCGCAAGGACCTGAGTTCGATCCCCGGTTACCACATATAGTGCTGGGCGTGGTGGCTCACGTCTGTAATCCCAGCACTCGGGAGGCAGAGACAGGAGGATTGCTGAGTTCGCGGTGGCTTGCCTGGGCACCATAGTGAGCTCAGGGCCAGCCTGAACTACAAAGCAAGACCCTGTCTCCAAAAAGCAAAACTTCTATAAATCTCACTGTAAAATTATGTACTTTTAAATAATTTAACCTGGGCCAGAGGGTTAGCTCAGTGGTCCCGGCGCCTGCCTCGCAAGCGCAAGGTCTTGAGTTCAATCCCCGGAAACCACATACAATGCTGGGCATGGAGACTCATACCCACTAGCCATCAACACCACATACCACAGTGCCGGGCGTGGTGGCTCACGCCTGTAATCCCAGCACTCGGGAGGCAGAGACAGGAGGATTGCTGAGTTCGAGGCTTGCCTGGGCTACATAGTGAGCTCAGGGCCAGCCTGAACTACAAAGCGAGACCCTGTCTCAAAAAAAAAAAAGATTAACCTGAAGAAATGTGGGCTAACATGTGAGCCCAGCTCAGCATCTCTGCACTAGCGTCAGTGTCCTGCATGGTGGGATCCGAGGCGGCCACACTCCTAGGCATGTGTGTCCAGCGACTTTTTGGTGACATGACATTAACTATGTGGTATGTTTGATATAACACACCCACTTTGTGCTGAGCGATGTGGCCCGCACACAGCACCATAGCGGAGAGCTGCTGTGAGAAGTTCTCCTGGTCCCCACGGGTGTGTCCAGAGCAGATTTATCTGTGTCCGCGCTTGTCACTGAGCCCGTCGGCCCCATTAGCAGGCCTCCGAGGAGGTCACCAGGCGGCCCAGATCCGAGGGTGACTCCCCCTTGCTCACTCCGTCTGTCCATCCCTCACTGCTGTGCACCACCGAGGCGCGCTGGCTACTCCAGGTGACTTCTCCTGGTCTGGAAGAGTGGGCAGACAGGTCAGACACGGGCCATTCGCAGGCCCTGCGTCCACTCTGTCTGTCCGCTCTCGAGTGGAAGGTGTTGACATTCAGTCTCTCATGAGAGCTTCATGCTGTCTTTTGTCTTCTCCAAACAGAAAGCGTTCAGCAAAGCCTGAGACCGGAATCGATTCCTTACTCCAGTGAATGTTACAAACGTGAAATCACAATAAAAGTTGGTGGTGTTTTATGTCTGGAAAAACCTTCAATTAATACACTGAAGACTTCTGTGTAATTTCAAATAATGGAAGCTATCAATCATGGAGTAAGACTGGAAATAATAGTTTGCCTAATAACTTTTAGACTATACATGTTAAGGTAATATAGCACATTAAAATTGTACCACTGTTTGTTTAGATTGTCGCACTGCTCTCTAGCTGTGTGTGCTGGAAAGTTGGGGAGCAGTTCCTGTGTAAGGGTGCACACCAGTGCAGACATCAGCCTGTTAACTATTTACCCAGCTGCTGGATACTTAGATAATCAGAGTTTCAAATAGAAAGAAATATGGCCTGTTTTGCACATAGAAAGCAGCAGATTGAATTGTCCTGTGTTGCATTGTGAAGTGTGACTCTTTGGGCTACACATTTAAGAAATGATTCCATCCTGATACCAGCCCAGCTGGCCTGTTCCAGTATGTTCTAATGAGATGACTGATCTTACCAAAAATTTTATAATTTAACAGTCTTTTCACATATACATTTTTAAAACAAAAGTTGAACATGCATTTCACCTAGATCTCTTCTTTTGTACCATTTTGGGCTCAAATTAAATACACATTTTTTTTTCTGGCTTCGTATTCTCTTCAGGCATTGAATTGTAACTAAATATAAAGGAGTCACAGTTGCAGAAACTTAAGAAATTACACGTTGGTCACTTTCTTTAACTGTACATATATTTTTAAAAAGTCATTTTGAAGTATGACTTTTGGACCTTTTTCCTTGTCTAAGTTTTTAATTTTGATGCTCCCAGTTGATCAGGTTCACCATTTTCTAAAAATGCAGCCAAGGAAAAACAAACAAAAACTTTTAATCTTTTACCTTTAAAATACTTTGTTTTCATATTTTATAAAAAGAAAACATCCTTCCCAAAATTTCCTGCACGAGTGATCTAGTCACAACACATTCCTCCCGGACCTGGGGCCGAGGGGAGGCTCTGCGGTGCTGGTGCCAGTCTGGCACTCGTGGGGCCCTGCGCCCAGCCCCCAGGACTGCCCCCGACAAAGCACCTCTCAAAACAAGGAATAAAACAAATTGTAATAGAGTCATTGGTTCTTCAGTTGGTTACTTACAAAAGTTTTACTCTTTGAAAGTTATGTTACACTTAAACCATTTAGCATTGTTTTGTGTATTTCAAAATTCTATAATCAGTCCTGAAACACATTAACCCCAACAGTCTGCAGACCTCCAGGGTTAGGCATTATCCTGTGGCTTGGTGAGGTGTCAGAGATGGGGTGAGTGGAGTGGATGCTGGGAGGGGCAGTCTGAGTTTAGGGTGCTTCCTGGCGTGCACGCAGCTGTCCTGTGTGTGGTAGGTGCTCGGAACGGCCTTTCACTGGCAGTGTTTTCTTTGTGCTGTGTGAAATAGTCTGAAATCTAACTTTCCTCAGCACTGTGAAGACAGCCGAGTATGTATCTTGAAAGGCTCCTGTGAGCAGACTGTCTTGGCAACTGTAAAGTGTGTTCAGTGATACAAATTTAACTGTTAGTAGTTACCCTTCAGAAATCTTAATTTTAGCAGTGAGGCACAAAGATGAATGCTCTCTCTTTTTAAATGTCCATGTAGCTAGCCTTTGACAACTCAGTTAATAGGAAAAGTATAATTTTAGAACTGAGTTTTGAAGACACTGTAGATATTTTTTCCTTTCCTTGTCTCCAGCACTGGGGATGGAAACTAGAGCCTCATGCGTGCTCTGCCCCTGAACTGCATCCCCGGCCCTTTATTTAATTTACTTATTTATTTTTATTCTGAGACAGGGTCTCACTGAGTTGCCCGGGCTGGCCTTAAACTTGTGATCTTCCTGCTCCAGCTCTGAGTAGCTGACATTACAGCCGCGTGCTCCGGGCTGATGAAGCGGGATAGAAGCGTAAGCCCGTCCCCGCCACACACGGAGAGGAGGCCCATCGCAGGGTGAACAGTGAGTGAACTCAAAGCAGCCCTCCGTGCCAAGGTTCTGTAAAGCTACTTATGTTAGAACTGGTGATACCGGATGGGCCTAAGCATTCATCCCCTGGAATAGCCAGGCCGGACCCCACGCCAGCCGGGCACCTGGCGCTGCGGGGACGGACTCAGGGGAGCGGTCGGCGGGCACTTCCTCACGTGCACACGTGTCTCTCCACGGGCGGGATGTTTTGTGCCCCAGTGTTAAATTTCCTGAAAGATAAACAAACTTGCTCACTTTTTGAAGTCAGCGTGCAGATTTAAAATTGGTGGCACATCTATTAAGTATTGAATGAGTGTTCTTGTTTTAATTTAAAAAGTAGTATTTATTTATTGAAAGGAGCCTTGATGTAGAATGTTGCTGTAATGTGTTCTTTAATGAAACCTGTAATTATATGTAGCAATAGCTAGGATATTAAAATATAATAACAGCCCCCATTCTTGTCAAAGGAGTGGGAGTTTCCGCATCCCCGGGGAGCCTCCCTGACAGACCGACTCGTTTCCTTTCTGGACAAGGGCGTGAAGCCCGGGCCGGCCTGCGGGGAGGCGGCGCTGCCTCATCCGCAGCGTGTTTTTCAATTGTGATCATGGTCGGGGGTTGTCTCCGTTTCCTTTTAGTCTTTCTCACTCTTACCCTTTAACTCCCATGGAAAGTCCCTCTCTGTCCTCCAGGGCTGTGAATTAAGGAATGGGTAGAGTTTACGTGTGAGCACACCTGGGCCTACCCACCTTCTTAGTGATACATTTGTTTTCCGTTTTTTAAATTATTCTTTAGTCTCAAAATACTAGAAGAAAACATCTAGTGCCTTTGAACTCACCCTGTAGCCCTGACTTAAATCATGCATAACTTCAACACAACTGCTGTGCTCCTGTGTATTGGCCAAAATTACAGACCGTACAATGAGTTGTTGCATTTACTTCAAAAGCCACACTTTGTCCTTCGTGTATAAATCATACTTGTTTCAGTTGGCCATATCAGTGCTGTATGTGTCCACGTGGCATGGCCAGATAGGAAATAAAGCCCTTTCACCAAACGCTCGCGGTGGTCATCTTTGCTGAACTCGCTTTGTGTTTACTCCACACCGACGCGGTGTGCAGGGGCTCAAGTGTCAGCAGAGGCCTGTGTGGTTTCATGGGTTCTTCTTGACTCTTGGTCTTGGGGGCAGCACTGGAAACTGAACCTTCAGCTACATCCCTAGTGCTTTTAAGTTTTTCTCTTATGTTGAGACAGTCTCATCAGGTCGGTCAGACACAAAGCTAGGACCTCCTGCTCCAGCTTCCCAGGGAGCTGGGGTTACAGGTGCGCACCGAGAAATACCCTCATCCAGGTCCTATTAGCATTTTTTTTTTTTTTTTTTTTTTTTTTAGACAGGGTCTCGCTTTGTGGTTCAGGCTGGCCCTGAGCTCACCATGTAGCCCAGGCAAGCCTCGAGCTCCGCAGTCCTCCTGCCTCTGCCTCCCGGGTCTGGGATGACAGGCGTGAGCCACCACGCCCAGCTCTGTGGTCTGTGGTACTGAGGATCAGTCAGGGCCTTGTGCTTGCCAGGCAGACGCCGGAGCCAGAGCTAAATCCCTAACCCTGGGGAGGAGTTTTTTAAAGCCTGCTTTTTACACAGAGAAGGGGGTCCTCTGGCCATTCTAGAGTTTTCCCTCTTCTCTCAAGTGCCACCTCTAACTTCCGCACCTGTGCCTTCCACGAGCAGAGCCTGCCGCGCCGTTCCCAGCGGGCCGCCCAGGTGCGCACCGAGCTAGGCGGGCCCAGCTGGGTCCCTCCTCCCGCCGAGCGTCGCTCACGCCGCCGGGCAGGTCCAGCAGACGCCTCGGACCCCGCGGAGCCCCCCAGCAGCGGCGCCGCCCGCGGGCTGCTTGCCGCCCTCGCGGATGCCAGGAGCAGGTAAAGGAAGGCGTCCTCCGTGTGACTGAGGTCTGGTGGCCTCCTGCGTCTTCCTCCCTTCCTTCCTTGGGCCTAATGATGTTGTTGCCGCTTTCTGGCCTAATCTTTGTCAGTAAATCACTTTGATCCCGGTTTTGAAACAAAGTAACGTGCAAATCAGCGAGAGCACAGTTAGCTCCTGTGTGCGGGGAGCTCAGCACAGCGCCGCCCCAGCCAGTGTTCGCCTGATTTCTTTTTCTTACCCTGTTCCATTTGCGAAGCAAATCAGGTGTTTGGTGTCCCTTCGGAAGTAGAGCGCGCGTGTGGGAAAATGATTATGAAGAGGCTACTTCAAAAAGAAGCTGTTTCCGCTCAGCGTTTATCTCGGGCTTCCTGTGACCAATCTTCACGTTACTCTTATCAGCGTTATCAGAACATCAGGTTGTCTCGCCCGAGCACGTTTGTCACTCTGGCTGCTGAGCGACACATCAGACGTTCTTGTACACCTGCTCCCTCCCCCACCCCTCTGGAGGGCCGGGGAAATTTTAGTCTGTAATCAAAGGCTTTATTTCTCCAGTTGTACAACAGAGTGTAGCTGGGACTTTACAACTGAATAAAATATTCCTTAGAGTAGATACCAATCTTAGCAAGAGGATATTGCCTAACCCGACACAAAAGTACCAGAGTCATCACAGAAACGTGACGTCGGCCCTGATTTCTGCTCGCCTGAGCCCGGCCCGAGTCCCCCGTGCGCCTCCTCTCGCCCCGAGATCCCCGGGCAGGCCTGCGGAGCGAAGCTGCCCCTCCCGCCGCTCCTCGGGCGCCTGCGCCCCTCAGCGCGCCCACCTCCCTCCGAGTGTGCGGGTGGCGCTCGGGCCCGCCCAGGGCTCTGCGCACAAGTGCGACTCCTCCAGCCGTCAGTGCCAGTCTTGCTCTCCCGACATAACCCCAGGACACGCCTGGTTTAACCCAGGGGCACGGGTCACAGGGTGGAGCAGCAGCGAGGGTGCAGGGTCGCGCTGCGCCCGGAGGCGAGGACGAAGGGCACCCGGGCACCGTGCGGCTACGGGCAGTGCTGGCAGGAGCGCCCCCATTCGAGCCGATAAAGCACCCCTAGGAAACGGCAAGACGTCAGCCCCGGGCTAGACAAGAAGGTGGGAGCCCAGGAGCGGCCGCAGGCCCTGCCGGAAGCCGTCGCCCTCGGTCCGGGCCAGGTCACGCCGCGGACAGGCGGTGGCGGGGTGACCCTGAGGGTCCTTCCTCAGCGACCGGCGCTTCCGCCCGCGGCCCAGGGTTGCTTCCAGGGCCCAGCCAGCCGCAGACTGAGCGGAGCGCGCTTGTCCACTTAGCCGTCGGTCCGCGGTAGGCCCTGGAGGCGGCCTGTCCACCCGCCCGCCCCACCAGGCAGGCGCCAGCTGCGGCCGAAACTGGTGGGTTTTATAACTTTCACTTGATCATCTTGACTCTTCGCTCACTCTTTAAAAACGTGTCCTCTTTCTCTCGGAAATTTGAAGGCTTATTGCTGCGTGTTTAAATCCAATTCAGGACTCCCTGTCTGAGTAAGTGGGATGTTAATCGGGGTGACCATTGAGGTAGCGTGGGGCGCACAGGTCCTCCTGAGGCCCCTTCTTTCTGACAGCTTTTCCTTCAGCATCCTGGCCTCGTACCCAGAGTGTGAGCCACGACAGTTCATATCCTGTGGCAGACTACACAGCTCATCTTACCCATCAAATGCAAATAAGGCACAATCAAAGGAGGGAGGAAATTCAAGTATTCAGCGTGTGTCTTCTCCAGTTGGCACTAGAAACCTCCATGACTGAGCTGCTGCTTGCCCTTGGCATGCTGGTATTTTATGTGGGCAGGGTGAAACTGGCTGTGGTAAGGGTGAGACTTTAAGCTTTTGATTTTTTTTTTCTTTTTGCTTATTTTGAAAGGGTTAAAAAGATGTTCAACATTTTGGTGTAATTTTAGTACTAGTATTAAATTTGTCACACGTGTGAGCGAGGGTGAGAAATGTGCTGGGTCACTGTTACACTCTTGCAGAGAACATTATAAAAGGCACGTTTCAATGACAGTTGGGTTTGGCTTTCTCTAATTTCTCTTAACAGCTTTATTGAGATATAATCCTCATAGCACATGGTTTATCCTTTCAAAGTAGACAGTGCAGGGGTTCTAGTGTGTCCACCATGGCAGAACGCCATGATCGTCCCCGAAGAAGCGTGGTGTACGCTGGGAGACTCGCCCTCCCTTCTGCCTGCCGTGCGGCCCTGACAGCCAGTATTCTGCTCTTGCGCTACGAATTTCCTATTTGGATATTTCCTAAGAGTAGAATCATTCTGCATGTGGCCTTTTATGTCTGGCAACTTTCTCCTCGCGTAATGTTTCCAGGGTTCATCCATTTTGTGGCACAGATTATTACTTTATTTTTATTGTAAAAACATTCTGTGATATTGATGTACCAGGTTTCGCTTATCCATGGATCAGATGACAGACATCTGGGGTGTGCTGGGGATAATGCTGTTGTAGACCCACGTGTAGAGATTCTTGTGCTTGACATTTGTTTTCAGATGCCGAGTGACTTGAGTATGTACAGGATTACAATCTCTGGGCCAGAACTGTGTTTGGCCAGTTGAAGTTTTCCAAACTGGCCATGCTATTTTTCTGCCATGCCCACTATGTAGGACTGTTTCCAGTTTTTCTGCATTTTTGCCAAGCCTTGCTTGGACGCTTGTTTTTTTGTGGAACTAGATATTGAACTCTGGGCCTTCACACTGAGTAACATTCCCAGCCTTTTTACTTTTTTTTTTTTCTTTTTTTTTTTTGCTTTTTTGGAGACAGGGTCTCACTTTGTAGTTCAGGCTGGCCCTGAGCTCACTATGGTGCCCAGGCAAGCCGCCGCGAACTCAGCAATCCTCCTGTCTCTGCCTCCCGAATGCTGGGATGACAGGCGTGAGCCACCACGCCCAGCATTATATGTGGTAACCGGGGATCGAACTCAGGTCCTTGCACTTACAAGGCAGGCGCCGGAACCACTGAGCTAACCCTCCGGCCCCACATTTTTTTTTTTAAGACAGAGTCTCACTAAGTCACTAGTTGCCCAGGCTGGGCTCAAACCTGCCCTCCTCTCCTCAGCCTCCCGGAGTGCCGGGACCACAGGTGTGTGCCGCCGTGCAGGTGAGCCACTGTATTATCTGTTCGCCTGGAAGCACAGGCAGCCTGGGTGGGAGCCGGGAGCCTGGCGCCTGCTCTCCCGAGTCTGGGTTCTGCTCCAGCGAACCTGTCTTCCTTTTGTGGTATTTCCGTTTTCCAGTGGTCACCGTCATAATTCCAGAGATTTCTTGGTTCACTTATTAGCTCTCCTGTCACTTTTTATTATGAAAGCTTTTAAATATGTACAAAAGCAAAAGAGTGTGGTCAGGCCCCAGGCACCTATCCTCAGCTGCAACTAAAACCATCACTTTAGGATCTCTCTCATCAACTGTTTTGACTTCATCAACTTTATATAGTATATATTTATTTGCCTTTGTAAAAATGAGAGCTTAGGGCTGGAGATTTAGCTCAGTGGTTCCAGAGCCTGCCTTGCAAGTGCAAGGTCCTGAGTTCAATCCCGGTAACCACATACAATGCCGGGCGTGGTGGCTCACGCCTGTCATCCCAGCACTCGGGAGGCAGAGGCAGGAGGATTGCTGAGTTGGAGGCTTGCCTGGGCTACATAGTGAGCTCAGGGCCAGCCTGAGCTACAAAGCGAGACCCTGTCTCAAAAAAAAAAAAAAAAAAAAAAAGAAGAGAGCTTACTGCATTTGGACTCTTGCTTTGTTTTGGGAGAGAGAGTATTTCACCATGTTTTTCAAGCTGGCTTGTACCGTTGGGCACAAGCATCCTCCCGCCTCAGCCTCTGGAGTAGCTGCGGTGCCAGTCACATGCCAGCATACTGAGCTTCCCTTTGAAGTTTTTTGTAGTAAATATTTTTAGTTCCGTTACTGGTGCAGCTTTGAGTCCTGGACCTCCCGCTCTTGCCCCTTGGCTTGAGACGGTGCCCTCTGACGAACCCTCTGCCAGGGCCCAGGACGGTCCGCCCCTCCGGCTCTGCCTGACTCCCAGTGTGCCCCGCGGCACTTCGGGTGGGGATGGCTGCAGTCTGCCCTCTGACCAGAGTGAACTCTTCCGTGTCTAGCAGTGGTTTCCAAGGCATGAGAATCAAGAGGATTTGCATCATGACGGCTTTGAGTATCAGTCATTGCAAAGACATCTCCTGAAGCGAATCACTCATTTCTTTCCCCAGAAGGAGAAGAATGTTCTAAGCATCCAGCTGATACCTTTTCAATCAAATTTGTGACACTAGAGCCCAGAGACTCACTGTGCAAACATGCCTGCCACCTACATCATGCGTGGCTTTGTGTTCTTAATCATTGTGTGTATTAGGTTCCCAAGGGGGAGCTTGCGGTCTTTCCACTTGTTCCCAAACCCCTGATCCTCTCTCCGGAAGTATATTGGTTTCCAGAAAAGTTGCAAAAGTTCCAGAAAAGTTGCAAACCTTACTTGTCAAGTAGACATACCCATTACCACTAAACATTGCTGTTATAGTTTACATATACTTTATTTTATAATGAGTTATAAATATATAAATATTGTTTAAAAATAGAGCCATTAACATTTATAAATTAAAATACTGAGCATCAACACCTTGAATATCTTTGTGGTATCGGGGATCGAACTCAGGACCTTGTGCCTGCCAGGCAGGTGCAGCACCATCGAGCTACTTCCGCAACCTTGAATATTCCTTCTGCAGGGTCGTTTTTAGTTTTTCCAAGAAGTTGTTCAGCGTCATCTGCCTGAGCTCATTCACAGGACACTTCTACAAAAGAAAGCATCCATTAGCTCCCAGGCCTCGCGTCTCACGGTCCCCACTGCCCGCGCTGCCCAGCGCTGCCCGGCTGCATGTCAGGGCCTCTGGCCTGGCGTGGCTGCAGCTTGGCCGCAGCTGGGCAAGCCCAGCACTTGGTGCCTTGGCTCCGGCGACCGTACACCGGCCCTGGCCCAGCCCGTCTGTCCTCAGGCCCTCGGTCCCTCCCTGGCACGCTCCCACTTCCTGCTCGGCACACGCGGCTTCCGTCCTCCTGGAGACTTCAGTGTCTCCTGCCCTGCGCGGCCTCCTCGCTCCCTGGCCTGGGCCTGCCACCAGGCTTCACTCCCTGCCCACTTCTGTCCCCCTGCAGTGGCCAACAGTGTCACCGGGCTCCTGTCAGTCTCCATCTCGTTCCACTGTGGGGACACTTGGCAAGGAGGGTCGCGCCCCCATCGCCATGGCTTTCTCCCTTTCCAGGCCCCTTTGAGGAAGCTACAAGTTCTCCGTTCATCTTAACCCCTCCCCGGGCACCCAGGAGAGCCCCCTATCGTGTTTCCCAGGGTGCTGGGGTCGGGGCCCGGCCCGGCAAGGGCTCTGCAGTGAGCTTTGCCCGGGGTTCCCCGTCTGTGGAGCCACAGTCACCCGAAGCGTCCGGGCAGGGCAGCGGGGCACCTGCCTGCCTGCGGGTCCGTCCGCTGTGACGTTCGCAGTGCCCATGCCCGGGCCGCCCACACAGCCGTCCACGCAGAGCTGGGCCAGAGCCTCACTCTGCCATCCCGGGCCGGCGGGTGTCCCAGCAGGTGAGGCCACCGCTCCGGCCCCGCCCGCCCCGCCTCACGCGGCTGCTCTGTCCGCGCTTTTGTGGCTCGGTGTCGCTGAGCCCCACGCTGAGCCCCACGCTGAGCCCCACGCTGAGCCCCACGCCGGCCTCCCGGCCTGCCGCGCTCTGTGCCGGGTTCGCCCTCCAGCGTCTCCCGGCGCCGCCGCAGGGCAGCCTGTCCTCTAGCTGCAGAGCCGCGTGCCCGGCCCGGAGCGGCTCCTGGAGCCTGTTCACGGCCCCGTCAGACGGCCCTGCTCACGGGCCCGTCAGTGGGCTGCGGTCTGGGCCACGCTCAGCCCTCCCGGCGCGACGCGGCGGGTCTTACCCGGCGATCCATGTTCTGGAGGTTCCTGTAGACCTTCTTCAGAAGAGATAGGAAGTCGTATTTCCTGTCTTCCCTCAAGCATGGAGGTCCCTTGACGTAGGCCGTGCGATGGATCACCTGCGCAGCCTGGCACAGCAGCTCGGCGGGGGCCTGCAGGGAAACACCACAGGGGCCTGTGTCTCCTGGTGATCACGGGAAGGAGAGGCCTGCTCCTGACTCCCTCCCAAGAGGACGCACGGAACGGGTCACCCGGTGCGAGCAGCGCCGCAGCAGGCAGGAAGGCCGCGGTGACTCAGAGCCGCCTTCTCCTCAGAGCCGCCCAGCTCTGGGCCCTGGGGAGTGTGGCACAGGGGTCCCAGGGAAAGCCAGCCGACCTGGCCACATCAAGCAGGGGTCTGAACACAGGGCCACAGTCACGGGGGCCGGCGCCCCTGTCTTTGTGCCGTCTGCTCCTCTGTCCTCAGGCTGGCCCTGGAAACCCAGCAGCAGATGGCATGACGGGCGCTGGGCTCCGGGCTGCTGACCACTGCTGGCAATACGGGTGCCCCCATGAGGAGGCCAGGTTGGTAGACAGGGGTGCGGGAGGCCCCAGGGAGGGCGGGGGCCAGGCCCTGGGCAGAGCCGCTGGGGGCTTGGCCCGGGGTGGTGCTCCTCGGCGTGTGGCCATGCTGAGGGGCTCTGGGAAGCAGCTCTTCTGGTAGGGGAAGGGGCCGGCCGGAGACGGTTCTGGGAACTGGAGGGCCGTGTCTTCGCCCGGCCCATTGAAGGGCCCAGCCTGAACCTGGGGAGCGGTCTGAGCTTGAGCCCACTGCCTCATCCCGGCTGAGTGAGGCGGACTGAGTCTTGCCCCAACATGGGGGTCCTTCTACTCCGAGGGGCCCACAGCCTGACTGGCAGCTGGCATGTCGTGGGGAACTTGGTAGAAGAGCGGCTGGGGTCCACTGAGTCGGGGGTGTAGGAACAAGACCCCAGGAACCGGCCTGAGCAACACTGTCTCTGCGTCTTCTCTCTGACTATCACAGGATGTGTGTCTAACTATCCCATCAGCCAGAGACAATTACTGTGACTATTCTGGTGAATATCTTTCCAGGTTTTAAAAACACCCCCATGAGGGCCGGAGGGTTAGCTCAGTGGTTCCGGCGCCTGCCTCGCAAGCGCAAGGTCCTGAGTTCGATCCCCGGTAACCACATAGAATGCTGGGCGTGGAGACACGCCCACCAACAATCAATGCTGCATACCACAGTGCCGGGCGTGGTGGCTCACGCCTGTCATCCCAGCACTCGGGAGGCAGAGACAGGAGGATTGCTGAGTTCGCAGCGGCTTGCCTGGGCACCATAGTGAGCTCAGGGCCAGCCTGAACTACAAAGTGAGACCCTGTCTCAAAAGCAAAAAAAAAAAAAAAACAAAACACCCCCATGAGGGCCATTGCTGCTGCCTCGTGACCCCTGACATCGCCACAGCCTGCTAGTGTCTCCTGAAGGCCCAATGGGTTATGCACTTGCACCATCATTTTCCACTGCCCACTGGAGCCCTTTTTCTTCTGTCAGCCACGGGGCGGTGAGACCTCTCTGTGATCCCCTGGATTTTAGGAGTGTCAATGACAGTGTGGAGTTTCAGGACTCCCTAGACCCACATCCCACACCTCCACCCCTCCCTTCCCACTCTGGCCCGGCAGGACACCCCCTAGCCAGCCAGCAGAGACCGCTTCTGGGCCTGGCTCCCGCGGGGCGTGGGGTAGCGGGGCCTTGGGGGTGCGTGCTCTTTGTGGGTGAGCAGAGGTGGAGAGGATGGCGGGCACCCTGCTGTGCCCATGGGAGCACAAGCCCTTGCTGGGCACGCACAGGAGATTTAAGAAGGCTCTAGGAGAGCGCCTTGTACTTCCCATGAAAACCTCCTTAGACTTTCCTGAAACTGGCTTTAAGCCTAGGAATTAAACTTCCTATTGGTTTTAACTGCAATATAACGACACCACACAGGGAAGAAGCCTCTGAGATGCTTCTCAAAGGAGGTGCTGAGGTCTTTAGGATGCAGTTTGAACTGAAGATCCACATCAGACCCCAAGCACTAAAGAGCCCATCCCAGAGGCAGCTTCAGAAAAAGGCCCAGAAGTCTTGGCCCACTGGCTGTTCCCTGCCAGCCTCTCTTCTTGCCCTCCTCTGTGCCCTCTGCCTGGGTTCCGGTGGCTCTGGTCGCAGCCTTGATGCTACTCAGGAAGAGACTCAAAAGGTGATCCTGGGCGAACCTGGCAGCCCCCTGTGCACCCACGCCAAGGGACGCCACACCAGAGTCAAGTGTGTCTCTCATACTAGATGGGCAGCGGCCTGCTCCTGTGTCAGTGGCAGCATTCTGACTGGACTCAACTGTGCTCCTTGAGGGCTGTGGTCTTGTGCTCATTATCTTCAATTCCAGCAAAATTTAGTCAGAAAAAAACCAAAAACCAGTATGGGAGCCAGGGATAATGGTGCATGCCTATAACTCCATTCCTTAGGAGGCTGAGGCAGGAGAGTCCCAAGTCAAAGGCCAATTGAGCAATTTAGCCATTGTGTCTCAAAATAAAATGCAAAGGAAGTGCTGGGAGAGGTGGCTCATGCCTGTCATCCCAGCACTCGGGAGGCAGAGACAGGAGGATTGCTGAGTTCCAGGCTTGCCTGGGCTACACAGTGAGCTCAGAGCCAGCCTGAACTACAAAGCAAGACCCTGTCTCAAAAAAAAAAAAAAAAAATGCAAAGGAGGGCTGGGGATTTACCTCAGTGGGGCCATGCCTGCCTGGTTAGCTCTGTGGCTGGCCGGTGCACAAGGTCCCGAGTACCAAAAGGGGGGGACTGAGGATGTAGCTCAGCGCTCCCTGGGTTCAGTCTCCAGTGCTACCAAACGCCCACACGCATGCACAGTTTAAGTTCCGGGCGGAGCTCACTGGAGAATCACAGACTCCGGTTCCCTCTGGTGCCCAGGAAAGGCCTCCAGTCAAAAGCCTTCCAGAGTGCTCGCCTGGGCAGCACATGGACTCAAACTGGAATGATACAGAGAAGATTAGCGTGGCCCCTGCGCAAGGATGATACGCAAATCTGTGACGCGTTCCATATTTTTTAGGGCTGGGGGTTTAGCTCAAGTGATACTGTGCCTACCTTGGAAGTACAAGGGCCTGAGTTTAATCCCCAGTACCGGCAAAAAAAAAAAAAAAACAAGTCCTCCCCGATCGGCCAGCTTGCTTTAGTCCACTATGCTTTTCCTCAAACAGCCTTGATTTCAACTCCACTGGCCAGGGGCTCCCTTTACACCCGGGATCTAGAGCAGAATATTCCTCCCAGCAACTGCCAAGACCAGAAAAAGCTAGAATTCTTGATCCGCACGAGAAAGGACCCAGAGAAGCTCTTTAACCTGCTACACTCCGGTGTCACGGGTCTTTGGGGACAAGTGTCTCCCTGCCCCACCCCTGAGCCCCAGCAGGCCGCACGAGCCCGAGGGAAAGAGCGAAGAAGAGGGTGAGACGGCTGAAGCCCGAAGGGGCGGGGGCCCGGCGCGCCGCAGGAGACGGTGGGTGTGTGAAGTGGGCGCAGGCTCAGGGGCCTGCAGGCGCCAGGCAGGCCCGGGCCTTGTGGAAACCACCTCCGGTGGGTGCAGCCAGGCTGGCGTCGGAGGCTCCGGCCTGTCCTCAGGGCAGCGCTCCTCTACGCCCCGTCTGCAGCCTCCGTCAGGACCGCGTCGTCTCACTGACCCCGAGCCGGAGCCCGTCCGCCTTCGAGGCCCTTTCCAGTCCCTCTCCTACCCTCCGCTGTGGAAGGGGGCCGCAGCGGGTGAGGAGGGCGCCCAACGCCGTGCGGCTAGTCCGCGCCATGCCAGGGCCGCAGCCGGCCCCCTCTGTCCGCCCGGGCCTTGCTGCGGCCCGGGGAGCCGGCCAGCCCAGGAACTTGGCTGCCAGAAGCTCCTGCCTGACCTGGAAGGACTCTGAGATGTTATATGTAAAAAAGGCACATAAAACATCACGTCCGAAGGAGTCCTGAAGAAGTCTCCAACATGATGAGGTCGCCCAGACAGAGGCCCGGCCGCGTGTGGCCCACCCTCTCCGGGCTCAGTCGTGCGCATGGGAAGCAGGTAGTTAGGAGACCACTGGTGAGGCGAAGGTTCGGGCCTTTCATTCTCAGTTGTGTTTCCATGAAAACAGGAACTGAAGTGCTCAGAGCTATTGATACGGCGCAGTCATGTGTTTGTCAGAGAAGAGGCGCTATCAGCTGTCACATCTGTGTCCTCCCACTGCAGACGGGGCGGGGGCAGCTGCCCAGGCGGCCGGAGGAGGGACAAGGAGACTCTGCTCGGCAGGGCGGCTCCAGACCAGCCGCAGGGGACTCAAGGCCCCCGGGGAGCAGCCCGACCCCAACATGTGCAGGTGACCAGGGCGGGAGAGGCGGGTGCAGCGCTACCTTTGCTGTTGCCGTAGGAAGTTTCTTAGACAAAGTGAAAGCTTCCTTGACCTGTAATCTCAATATCTGTTTTTGTGAGAGTACCTGGGTTTTCTGAAAGGCACGGGCCAGAACAGCCCTCGCACTGATGAGGCCCCGGCCAGTGCTTCCTAGGTGCCCAGGCCGCACTGTCCCGCAGCGCCCAGAGGTTTTCCTCCTGGGTAGGTTCCCAGAATCCAAGCTTTCTAGAATCCACGTTCCGGATCCCATGAAACCAAAACCCCGAAACAAGCTTAGAAACTCAGATCATACTTCTCAGTCCCTAAACGCCGGCCCTACGGCTCCTCTGGACCTTGTCACTTCGCCCCCAGTTCCCTGCTCCAGGGGTTGGGAGCCCTGCCCTGCCCGAGCTGCCCTCTGCCCGCGGAGACCGGGGCATGGCGTCTTACCTTGGCGGCGGAGAAGACGTCTGCGACATAGAGCTCGGCACACAGAGTCTTGGCACAGGCAGGAATAACAGAGCGAGAGGCAGAGTTAACTTCCCACAGGACGCACGTCCCCAGGCAGCGTCTGCCCCTCGCCCTGACAAGACCACGGGGCCTGACCCGCCGCCCGAGACCAGCCCCTCCGGCAGCGCCGGCCCCTTCCCAAGCTAGCGCCGCCCGCAGCCTGTCCGGACACCTGGCGAGACGGCGCGGACGCCACTTACCTTTTCGTCCGAGAGCAGGCTCACGGTGCCGATGGTCTCTCGCAGGGCATCGTCGCCGCCCAGGGCGAAGGTGCTGGCGCATGCTAGGAGGCAGAGCAGAGCGGCCGTCAGCTGGGGGACAAGACCCATCAATAGATCTCTTTGGCAGTGGCGATGTGGGACAATTAGTTTATCAGGGGAAGCTAACAATACAATTCTGACAAAGATATCTCTATATATAGATTTAAAATTGCTGAAACCAAGGGAAAATGAGTTTACATTGGAAATTTTCGTTACACCAGATTGTCAGTCACTCGGGGCCAATCAGTGCCTCTCTTCCAGGAGAAAAAATGCCTCACCAAAACAGGTTAAATGTTCCTGTGAAATCAGACCTAGAGGAAAATGAAACCTTTTTTTAAAATTAACTACAAAGTTTCAGCATAGGAAATTACACCATAATTTGCTCTGTAGATTAATCTTATCAGCTTGGGGTTGCTGCTGTCTTTTTGCTTTGCATAGAAGGAGGAGCCCACAGGTGTCCGAGCTGGGGAGAGGGAAAGACCGAGTAATATCAAGAGAGCGCCTGCGGAGCACGGCGGCCTGGCTTCTTCCAGGCGCGGGCGGGCGGGGCACCTGGAAACTCTCCTTCGTGGGAAAGCTGGCCCCGGCTGTCCTCCGCGGCCCCGACACCCACCGCTCCCGTCCCGGCACGGGGCTCGCTCTTCCTGCGAGTCGAGGCCTGGGGGGAGGTGATGCCAGGCGGGCCCACCTTGGGTCCGAGCAGTTCCTGTGCTTTTGCCACTCAGGAACCCCTGTGCCGAGTTGGAACTGAACCACCCGGTTTCAGGAAGGGCCGCTTTTTAAGTAGAAATTAAACACTACCTCAGCTAATTAGAAAAGGAGCTGGAAGTTCCTCACCGCCAGTGCTCACCCCTCTCTGTCCGCGCCGCCCCCCATCTAATCTGTTTCAGGGGGCTCCGGCGGGGCATTCCTCTCCGTGCCACTCTCCTGGGTACAGGAGCCCCTTGCCCTCAGCAGGGCTGGCATGGGCGCTGCGTTCCCACCCACAGCACTGGTGCTCTCTGGGTGCCTGGCCCTGCGTCTGAGCCTCCGTGGACGGACTTTCTTTAGGGCACCTGCAAGTGTCTGTTGTTCAGGCGATGTGTTTTGTATCATTTTCTTCCGGTTATATTATTGCCAACCCTTATGTATGTTTGTAAAATCTGTACGTTGTGGAATCTCAAGAAGCGAGCTAATGAGAAAATGCCTCATTTATTTGTAGTGAGCTCACTTAACTACGTGCAGTTTCTACGATACAGTTTTCCTGTTAACTACGGTGTGCATCGGGCCTTCCCGAGCTTCTCTCTAGCGGCAGCACCGAACCCTTGGCCTCCCCGTCCTGCCCTCCCTCGGCCCCGTGACCCCCGTGTAGTCGCCGCTTCTTCAGCTTCTCATGTTCCGCAGCGGGGTTGTCCTGTGGTCTCCGTCCCGTGTGCGGCCTGCGCGCCGAGGCCAGCTCTGCGTGGCGCCAGTCTGGGCAGCGCTGTCCCTGACCGGGTTCCGTGTCCACCCCGGGGCCGCGCAGTGAGGCTGCCGGACTTCCTGTGGTGACTTCCGAGCAGGTGCAGGACGCACCCGCCTCGAAACTGCCCACTCAGGGGTCTCCAGCGCCGGACCTGGGGTCACCGTCTCCCCGAGGAAGGCACCAGAGCGGCTCCGAGGCCTCGGGCAGGGGTGGTGGGTGAGGTGCACACGGGAACCTGCATCAAGAGGTGCCACGGGGGGCGGCCCACTCAGAGCCCCTCAGGGCACATGTTACAAATACATTTTAAGTATTAATTTGTGAAATATATTATTATTATTTATTGCATTTCCATCATTTAAAATGGCAGAAGGCCCGGTGTTTCCAAACCAGAGGCTCTGGCAATGGAGCCTTGGCCCATGGGGCTCGTGATTGGACCTGCCCCCTTGGTGGGCTGCACCCACGCCACCCGCGACCCCGAGGCCGGGCGGGTGCCACAGGAGCTCAGGGGACGGCCAGCTCTCACCTCAGTCATCTTGGAAGCAGAACTCTCTAGAGTTCTTGGAGCAGAGAGGTTGTGTCGGTGGGGTCGTGCCTTGGGGGACACAGGAGAGGGGGTGTCACCCCGAAGGGGCCCCGAGCCTCGGAGTCTGCCACGGACCCTGCTCTGTGCTGAGGGAGCCGCGACGGAGCGGGGTCCACAGGAAGCCACTTGTCCCCTGACCACGGAAGATGCGCTCGGCCGCAGGGTCCTCACGCCTGAATGAGGGTCGTGTGGCTCTTCCTCACGAGGCTCCGCTCAGGAGCCAGCGAGATTCTGCTTGTCGCTCTGTGTCAGATGGCTGTCACCAGAGGCCATGTGGCAGCCCGGCCGTGCTGTGCCCTCCCTGGGGTCCCCGAGGCTGAGCAGTGCGCTGGGGGCTGCCTGGCAGGAAGAGTGGCACGGCTGCCATTGCGATGTTCCTTATTTCGTCTCTAGTCAGCCGCATGCCTACGGCTTACGCGTCTGTGGGGAGTCCGGCCGGCTGGGGCCCTCCCCCCGTCTCCCTGGCGTCTGTGTGTGGCAGCCACCCCGTGGCCCTGCGGCCCCCACGCGTGTTCCTGCACCCACGGCGGAGGCTGTGCTGCCCGGGGCTTCTCACTGGGCTGAGGTTGCCGGCGCGACCTGGGCCGGGGCGCTGTGGGGCTGAGACTTCTCGGGCTCCCTGGGGGCGGGGTGCTTGGTGGCAGCGATGCCCTCTGGCTCCCTACACCTACGAGACTGTGGCAAGGGGTAACCTGTCTCCCCATAGCCCGAAGGCAGGCGAGGATGGTGTGGGCCTCATCCGCCATCTGCAGCTCATCGAGAGACCAGCTCTCTTCTGGGGAGGCTGAGAAATGGCGCCCAGAGTCCCCAGCCTCAGTCCCAGCAGAAGGCCCCGGGGAGCAGAGCGGCCGGTGGGGACCAGGGGCCCTGCTTCCCTGCCTCCCTCTGTGCCCCTCACAGGCTCAGGGAAGAAGTGTCCTCGGGCTACGGGGTCCCCAGGGACGGCAGTAAGAGGGCATCTGCTGGGCTGGAAGGCAAGAGACCCAGGCCCCGAGGAGCCCGGCGCAGCGGGACGTCTCCGGGGAGGCGGCAGCGGAGGGCAGCGACGGTCTGTGTCACTCACACGTGGACAAGACCTGACGCCACTGCCTGTGTGACCTCGGGAAAAATGACGCTATCCAGGCATGACGAAGCTGGGCCCGCTGTCAGGTGTCGTGATGCACACCTTAAATCCCAGGATTCGGGAGGCCGAGGCAGGAGGATCCCCACGAGTTTTAGGACACAATGAGCTACTTAGTGGGTTCAAGGACAGCGTGAGCCACAGGTGCTGAAGGGCAGGAGGGGGCAGGACAGCCTGGGCACAGACTGACAGCCACAGAGCTGACTGAGGGTGAGGGAGGCAGAAAGAGACAACCCGCGGCATTCAGGCCCCCAACGCAGGCCGGAGGGAGGTTTTCAGGAAGCAGCAGTGAGCGGCTGGCCGCGTGTCACGGCCATCAGAGAGCAGCCAGCGCCAGGCCCAGTGGAGGGCGAGCCGTGACGGCAAGAGGCGGCACCATCGGACGGCGTCCGGCGTCCCGTGTCTGGAGTGGCCTGGAGCGCCTCGGCGTGGCCAGGAGCGCGGCTGCCCTGCGCCCGGCGGGGCCGTGAGGAAGGAGACCCCGGCCGTCGGCGCTGGCTCTGGGGTCGGACGTGACGCTTGAGATTCGCTATGATAAACACTCTGTTTTTATGGGGCTGGGCGGAGGGTGGTGGGCACCTGCCCCCCCCGCACAAGGCCCTGGCTTCGATCCTCAGCACCCCGAATTCAAAACTTATGTGGATGGTAAAATATTTATTCTTAAAATTCATTTTATACATAGTGACTTATTCTATTCGGAGCCATCATTTGTATGCCACATCCACTGTGTACATGAAAGCAACAGCCCACGCACATAGTCACACACGCCTGCGCACAGGCCTCCTCCGGGCCTCCCGGGGCACGCCAGGGTGCCCGTCGCTCCTCCGCCCCAGCCGCCAGCCCGGCCACGGAGGAGGCGGAGCTCCGCCCTGTCTTCCCCGGGGAGAGAGCACGGGCCTTCGCCGCTGTGCCGTCCGCTCCCTGCAAAGACCGGCCCTGACCTTCCAGAGCTGTGGTTCTGTGGACCCGCCTGTGCCCCCTGCCGGGAGGAACTGTGGGCCCCGGGACACGCGGGAATCGGGAACGAGGGGAAAGTGAGAGGCGCTTTCTGGACGCGCGGACAGTCGGCCCTGCGGGGGGCGCGGGGCGGGCAGGCGTCCAGGCTCCCGGCCAGCGGTCAGCAGGTGGGGGGGGCGGTGCGGAGCAGACGTGGCCCCCGAGGGCGCAGCCCCGAGCAGGTCCACAGTGATGAGAGTTGCTATTTTAATCCTGGGCCTGCGTCACCCCTGACCGCACAGCAGCCCGGCAGGGCTCGGGTGGGGGGTTTTGGCTGCTGCTGCAAGAGAATCACTTTCCACAAGAGAAGGCGCCGTGCAGGGGAAAGGAGAGGCAGCAACAGAAAGTGAGGTCGTAAGTAGAAAATCGCTTCTGGGATTTCAAATGGCCTCGTCATGGGGCCCTCCCTGCCTGCCGAGAAATCAGTTGATCTGGGAAAGTTCGTTGCAACCCTTGTGCCTTGTCACCTTGGGTGGAGCTGAGAAACAGCGAAGATAATGAGGCCTCGTGACTCTTCTTTTTCAGAATAAGAGAGGGCAGCGCCCGGGAGGCGCTGTGGCCCCCGCCCTGGGCCCCGCCAGCCTGCACCTCCACAGGCCTCGAGCCGCGGCCCCTGGCCGACCCGGGAGCCCGCCGGCTCTCCCCGGGCTCTGCGGAGGGGGCAGGGCTCCCGCGCGGCACAGCTGGCCGGCTGGCGGGGGGACCGATGCGAGGTGCCCACACCTCCCTGTTGCCCGCAGGCCGCTCTTGGTCACAGGGGAGCAGACGGGCTGGTCCCCACCCTGCTCCTTCCTCCGACGAGCCCCACTGCTCAGAGAGTGCTTCGACGCCTCAGCTGGCGGCAGGCAGGGGCTCCGATACCCCGTGCACCGGAAACTTGCGTGTCTGTCTCACTTCTCACTTGAGCTCTGGCTCCTCTTCTAGGGCAACCTGTGAGGCCTGGGGTTCTGGGTACAGAGGGGCTCCCCGCCCTGGGGCCCCCCCAGCACCCCTCCCACTCATCAGGCGCTCTGCTCTCTTCTCCTGGCCCCTGTGAGAGTTCAGCCGTGACGGGCGAGGCCCGGCGTCCGCAGGCTGGAGGAAGCACCAGCCAGGACCCCGGCTCGGCCTGCCTTGGCCCTTCGCCTGCCCCCCTCGTTCCCGCCCTGACGGGCCGCCTCTGCTGCGGCTCACACTGCCCTTGCGGCTCCAGGAGGCGGCCTTGCCCTCCTCATGGGGGAACTCTGGGTCCGCCGCACCCTGCTGGGGACCACAGAGCTCCAGAGAGAAGTCCGAAGAGCAAGGCCCGGAGCCAGGCCAGGCTCCCAGGTGGCGAGCTGTGGCCCCCTAGTGGCAGGGCCCGGCATGGCCCTGTCTTCTCCAGGCACCGTCAGCCGCGGGAGCCTGCTCCCCACAAACCCGAGGCCCGTCTGTGCTCACAGGGCTCCTTGGGGCTGCCTGGAGGGGCTCCTGCTGCCCGGGGCTGACAGTGCGATGTCTTTGTTGTGGAGAAAACACTGGTCAAAGATGATGCCCCAGACAAGGGTGGCCGAGTTGTTTTAAACATCAGTACCTTCCAACCCAGGCTTCCAGGCGGCCAGTCCAACCCCTGCCAACAGCACTGTGCCCTCCGGCTGGTGGCACAGAATATTTATTTTTCAGAATAAGAGAGGGCAGGGCGTGGGAGGCTGGGCATCCCGGCCCCAGTGGGCTCCTTGGCTGCATCTGTCCCTGGGTGGCAGTGAGGGGACAGAGCAGCAGGAGCAGTGACTGAGCCACTCATGGCCTCAGGCCCTGCCAGGTCTCTGCGGCTGCTTGGATGGTGCAGGGCCTCGAACACTTCTGTCGCGGGCTCTGGGCATCCTGCGAGGGCATCATCTGCCCAGAGCGTGAGACCAGTCCCTGAGAGCCTGCCGCCGCTGCAGAGGCACCGGGTCCCGAGCCACCCCGAGACGCCGCGGCTGCGCCCTGAGCAGGAGCCTGCTGGCCCTGGGCTCCGGGAGACACAGGCCTCCCCGCAGCGGTCTGCCCAGGCCTCAGACTCGGCTCTGTGCCAGGCTCCATGGCCCAGGACCCGTCAGTTGAGGGGTCAACATCTCCTGCTAAAGGGGGACCGTGTCAGACACCGAGTGGAGGGAAGAACGCAGCCCCGGGGAGCAGACTGGTGGCCATTTTTAGGGCGAAACGGTATCTCCAGGGAGGTGCCTTGTGGGCAGAGACAGCAGTTCAGAGCGTGGGCCTCCCACCGCTTCCCTGCTCGGGCCCAGGTCCCCCAGCCAGCCCACCTCCCTCGGGGCCCCACGTCTGACACCAGAGAAGAGGCACACACCGGCAGGCCTATCGGTCGCCATCTTTATTTAGGTTTCCAGTTGACACGGCCGTGAAACCGCTCGCTCAGGGCCCCTCCCCCTGCAAAGCCGCTGTCCGGCACCCTCTCTCCACTCGCACAGGGAATCTTCCGTTTAAATACTTAAGGGATAATAATAAATTACTCCGTGGCTGAGGGCGGATGCTGGCCGCTCCAGCTCCTCGTCCCTGCCCGGTCAGCCTGGAGCCCCCAGGCCGCCGTGAGGTAGCAGAGTTGTGTGCACTTGTCACCAGGCGCTCAGCGCTGAGGGCCGGAGCCGAGCCGGGGCCCTGAGGGAGCAACAGTCCGCCCGTCCCTAATACTGACAAACACTCATTTAAATAACACACAGTAATAAATAAGACTAAGAAATGTGGCTGGGCCGCTCTCTGTCAGTTCCGCCGTGTGAGGTGCATCCCCTGCCGCCGCCATGTGTCTGGCAAGGGTGGCACCTGGGACAGCGCCACAGCTTGCTGAGCGGCAGGACTGGTGCGACCATGTCTTCCACCAGGTCTGAGCTCAGTCGCAAGGGGCGGCTCTGTGGACGACAGCCCCCGGCTGAGGGCCGCGCTCCGACGGCCTTCCTACCTCCCCTCCTCCCACCGCCCAGGACTTCTGACATCGGAAAGAAATGGCTCTGCCGAGTAGCCATCAGCGCCCGCTTCGTGCCTCAGTTGAAATCTCCCCGGTAGAAACACTTCTGTGAATGTCGGAGTAGTTTCTTCACGAACTGGCCCACTTCAACTTTCGTGTCTAGGTCCTGCGAGCTGGAAACCTGCGTGGGACAGGCCGGCACATGGGCGGGGACCGAGACAGAGACAGCCAGCAGCCAGGGGCTTTCCGGCGCCGCCAGTCCTCAGGAAGCCCCGCCGCCGCTGGACACGGTGAGGCCGGGAGGGGTGGAGCCCCAGGTCCCCGCCCCGCTGCCACGCGGCCCGCCGGCCCAGGGCGCACGCACGGTGAGGGCACTCACCCTGGCTGGGGCCTTGTGCCGGCAGAGGCCGTTCAGGATCTTCTGGGTCTTCTGCAGGGCGCTACAGCTGGAGACGTTGATCAGGGACTCCCTGGCGGCGCAGTACCACTGGGGGAAACCACAGGACCAGGCCTGAGCGCAGCCTGCGGCTTGTCTACAGGAAGGGGCGGGCCAGAGGCCTGGCAGAGGTGTGTCTGGGCGCGGGAAGGGCCAGCCCGGGAGCCCAAAGCTCAGGAAAGACCAGCCCTGGCCTACAGCTGCCGCCGCCCCAGCACCAGGCTCCTTACCACGCCAGCCGTCAGGTTGACGCTCCACACCATGCTGCCGTTGCAGAGGGGCGTCTGCGGGGCAGAGAACCAGTGAGTGCAGGCCCGCCTGCCAGCCTGGCCAGGCCCCTCAGGGAGCGCCCCGAGGCAGGCCTTGCAGCCCCTGGGCGGCCCCAGGCTTCGTTTCTGCTCTGCCGAGTGCTGGGAAGTTTTCGGGGACACCTTGCACTCTGTCCTACAGCTAAGGGACAAGCCTTGCTCAAGGGCCCCTGCAGCCAGGTAGGAGACCAGAGAGGCTGGCGGCCGGGACAACCAGAGGAGGGAGCCGGGGCTTACACGGAGTGGCCTGCCCTGGGAAGGGCCGCCGGCAGGGACACAGGTGTGACGGTGTCGTCAGCCTTGTGTGAGCCTGGCCTCTGTCTCCCGCACTGCGCCTTCTTTGGCACAGTGGCATCCTGTACCCGTCTCTGGGGGTGGACGGGATGCGGTGTCACGCCACACACCCAGCACTGGCCCGGCATAATCAGTGCGTGGGGAAAGGAGACGTTTCCACGGACCGGTCCTGCGGGACGGGCTAAGACCCTACGAACAAGGACCGGACGGCTTTGTCCGAAATCCGTCTGGGAAAGTGGCAAAATGTTCAGGGCGGGCCCTGACCGCCCTCCGCTTTCCACAGCTCGGGGTGGTGGGCAGGAGCCCTGCTGCGGCACAGCGGTGCGCTGCTCTGGGCGCCTGCGCCCTCGCCAGGCTCGACTCTGTCCGTGTCGCTGGCCCCGCCGCTGGCCCCGGGACGTCGTCTCCCTGACCTTGGCCCCGGCCCGAGCCCGCACTCACCTTCTGGTCCTGTGTGATGTTGTGTAGCTCCTCGATGAGCTCCTTGAGGGCCATGGAAGAAGGCACGGGGCCCGGGGCAGCGAGACCCCCGAAACAGGCAACAGCGAGAACCACAACCACCCAGAGCGCCATGACGAGGGGCCGGAGGGCAGAGGCTGGGACGTGCCGTGAGCTGGCCCGAGCACAGTGGCTTGTGGCCTTGGCCTCTGGTGGCAGCTTTTATAGGCCAGGCCGGTGACGCTCCCACCTCTTCTGGTCTCTGCTGTGCCAGGCACTATCTACAAACCACATCTTTACTCATCTTGATCTTAGTTTGTGGAAAATCCAGCATCATATAAAGGAAGGAGCTTGATTTCTCGTGGAAGGTCTGGGGCAGAGTTTCCTGTGGAGAGCCATTCTACATAATTTTTTGGGAAAAATCATTTCATAACTAAACTGTCACCAGGGCTGACCGAGGCCTGGTCCTCTGGCCCTCCCGTCAGGTGTCGCCCCAGAAGCATAACTGTTTGGCCCCTGGTCACAGCTGCGGCCTCTGTGCTCCGCTGATGCTGCGAGCTAAAGACATGCTGGTTCTCTGGGAATCGAGTGGTCGTAAAAAATAGAGAAAAGGTTC